>SNQJ01S0090238.1:41836-56222 GCA_010110895.2 Picea sitchensis | reverse complement strand
AATTAATAAACTTTGGAAAAGCATAGTTATAACCCAATGATGAGATAAATGTAATGACGTGGATGTGGAATGAAGGTGACATGAAGGTAATATGGAAGTAATGTCAAGGTATTGGTGAATAATGGAGTGAGAATAGGGACTATTTTGAGGCCCAACAACTATTTCGGCAACTACCCAAACTGCCGATACTCCCAAAGTATCGACAACTACTCAAACTGTCGATACTTCCAGAGTAACAACAAATACTCAAACTGAGTTGGTGTTGCATACGGTAGCTACTCATATCGAGCCTATCTCGCACACCTCTACAGTACCATCACCCACTCAGAATGATCCTATTTTGCACACTTCCACAGTAACAACATCTAGTCAAGCTGAGCCAATGACAGATACAATTGAAGCTCAGGTAGTTTTGTTGAAATCTGAGATACAGAAGTGGAAGAAAATTGTAGCCCAGTTTCGGACAAGAGTTGTCCCTTCTTCAGTGCACCTAAGGACATTGAAAGACATAAGGGAACAGGCTGCTAGAGTCGTTGTTGATTATGAGGAAAAGTTGGAAGAAGAGAAGAACAAGGGCGAGAAACAAAAGGAAAATATTACAGATATGGAGGCATAGATACAGAGGTCAAGAGATGAAAAACATGAGATGTATGATATCACCCAACAGGTAGTAACATGCCACTCCCCTTCTCTCAGTTATGCACTGTTCCTTCATGAACAATATTTATTTTTTTGTCTAGAATGTATTCACCAGGATATGGTTTATAATATTAAAGACCCCATGCAGTTTCTTAGGACCTTGAAAAGTTATGACATCCTCACACAACATCTCATGTGTGAACTGTACATTCACAACTACCTGCTAAGAGATGATAAAAAATTCAATCCAGTTCCTTACGTGGGAGATGTCCAATTGAGGGCCTTTCTTTCCTACACCATTAACCAGGTAAAGTGGAAGAAGGAACTTGATTCTTTCAAGGAAAATCAGGTACACAGACCCCTTCAGGTTAGAATGGATAACTTTCAAGTTGAACAGATCATCCACAAACATAACTATTTCAGACGGATTCCCAATTGGCCACAAAATATGGAAACTACACAACAATGGTGTGTTGAGCTTTGCATAAAACAATTGACCTATTGCAAGGAAGAGGCACTTGAAAATTGTGACCATAGATGGTCCTTATCACCACTTGCTGTCAGGGAATGAGAAGCAATTGGGGCTCCCAATTTTTGTAGAGCCATGCAAAGAATATCTAGGTATATAATATGTATGAGGTTTTGTGGGGTTCGATGGCTAGGTTTGATATTTTCATTCCCCATCATCTGGATGACACTTGATCAATATAAAACTGATTACGAGGTCCAGAGAGAATGGTGGAAGGATATAATATTGACTGGGGTATATAAGTTTCCAGGGATAGATATGGATGAGGCATATGACATAGTAGAACTTCAGGCCCAATGTCAAGGTTCCAACCTAGATCTGCGAAAGCAACGACCTGCACAAGGACATGCACGTGACTAAAGTTTGGGGGAGATGTGTCTAACCACAAGGGTAAGAATGCACCTCTATTATGTCATTGTGTGTATTAGTTCAAAAACGTTAGATATTGGTTGGGGGTTTACCAAAGAGAATCAATAATATCTGAAATCTTGCAGGAACAGAGAAAACACAGTCTGGCAAGATGATGCGATCAAGGATGCAACGCAGTCCTCGGGTTGAAGGTGAAAAATAGGGCCTGTTCCATGGTCCAACATTAGGTTATGTTAATCGTTTCAGCCTTTGTGTATTTTTAGGAAGAGTTGTTACCCTAATCTTGGGATTCTCTGTGCTCCACGAATTGTATAAAAGGCTGAACAGATATAGAGAAGGGATTAGCCAGTCAGTCAACTACCTAGGAGTTGTCCTGTATCAAGAATGAAACCTATGTAATCTCGTTTTATTTAATGAAAAATGAGCTTCTTCTAAGTTTATGAGTTTTCGTGGAAGTTAGTTCACCGCAACCTTGATCGGGGAGTTGGGCCCGCTCTTCTGGTTAGGTGCGGTCGGCTTATGATATAGTTTTGTTGTGGTTTTGTGTGGAATCTGTTAGATATGTGTGTTTTGCTTCATTTACAGTTATCCTGCTTCATTCGAATGTTACAGTTATTTATGTTTAAGAACCAGTAATCTAGTTTCTATTCTTTATTTTACTGCAATGATTGTTTACTTACATGATCAATATTGAAAGAAGCACAGTTTGCACATATAGTGCATGGTAGCCTGTAAAAAATTCAGGCTCCTGGGTTGACAAATTAAATGTAATAGGTGGTAAATCTAGACGATATATTGTACCCAACAGTGAAGATATAAGTAATTCCTTTCAATATACCCCACTACATAATAATTATAAAATCATGGTGGGAGATGATTCCTCGCTTACCTCTTCATAACTTTGCAAATCTAGAAGGTTGCAAGGATCATCGCTTGTTGCATTATAAATGATCAACGACTATCATCGCATGTTTTCTCCTATATTCCATGTGAAGACCCTAAAAAAAGCCCTAAATCCTGAGCAAGAAATGTATTTTGACTTTCATCTTCTGCTAGATTCCCTTCTGGAATGTAGGGTGGAAATTAAGACTATAACATATACTACTAGGTATTCTACTTCCCACCAAATTGTATTACTCCAAGTGAAATATTTGCTATCTCCCCTTCATCATGTGTGATTCCTACTCATTTATAGTGGTATGTGTTACCATTTGTTGGTATTAATGTGAGTACCCCGACTTCAACAAGTGCAATCATCCTTCATTTAGGGTGGTGTGAGAAACTATCACCTAGAGTAGTGTGATCGCCCTTCGTTTCAAAACATTGTGATCACACTAACTTGATTTCTTGTGAACTACCCTTCGAGTTAAACATTTCCATTTCTCTTCATTTATATGGTATCATGTACGTTCATTGGAATAGGGTGAGTTACCTTTACTTGAATAGGTGTAAGTGTCTTTTTTTAAACAAGTGCTCCATTGTTGTGATCTACCATTCTTTCAAAGCGTTACAACTTTTTTTGTGGGAACAACTTTGATTTCTTTCATTCATATGAGTGTGAGTAACCTTCATTTTTTTTGTAAGGGAATGACTCAACCACAAGGCTACAAGTTCCTCATCCAAAAAGCTACAAACATAGTTGTTGAAAGGGTGTGAATGCCTTTAACCTCATGCTGTGATTATCCCTTCACATTAATAGGTTAAATTTGATATTTAAGGTAATTATTGTGACCATTCTATATTAATATCGATTAATGGTTGTGAGTGCAATGAAGTGGATAAGTAAAGGGTTGGCCCACTCTCACAAGCATAGTGATAGATTTAAAAAAAACACATCTCCCATATTGTCCCCCTGGGATACCCCTACAAAATTGTTTTTGACCTCTAGTTTAGATCCCCAATATCTCAATTAAAACCATTCATTCAAGGGAATGCATTTTATCTTTACCTTCATCCCAAGGTGCCTTGGGTTTCCCTTTTGGTCCACTAAGAAAGACACCTAATAAGTCCCAAAACCCCCTCTGATAAGCCCTTCTCACATAAGAAACCCTTTGAAGGGTCAATCACACATGAAAATATTGAGTATGGGTCAATCATGAATCCCAACATCCAGCTTTTCAGTTTCCATTTTTTTTTTTAAACCTAAAGGAAGCGTGGCAATATCGATGAACGTTCGTCACACTTTACCATGGTTTTGCATCACACATATAACATCTGCGTCATAAATTTTTTCTCTGCTAAACATTTGTGTCACTATTTCCATGCTTTTTCATCGCAACTTTCCACACTTTTCCGTCGCTCGTATGGCATCTGCATCGTAATATGTTGGTAAGTTTTTTACTTTGGCACATTTTTTCATCCCAATTGTGATGAAGTTTCGTCGCTATTTCCACGCTTTATAAGGTAAACCCATATTGAGGATGATGACACGTGGAGGTCTTATTTCGTCATTGTTTCCACGAATAACTTGTTCATGGATATAGCGATGAAAAAAGTTCCACGGAAAATAGTCTTTGCTTTCGTGGAAAGTGCGACGGATATGTGTGGCAATAGCAACGAAAAACCGTGGCAAATTTGGTCATATGTAGTTGTGTGAAGTAGGTGCTACAGGAAGTTCCCACAACATCCTGTTTTCAAGAAAATGACATAGTTTTTGGTTTTGGAGATGGTTTTGTGATTACAAGGGATTAATTTAAACATGTTGTAGCCTTCATACACCATTTTTGATCATCAACAAAGAGTTTTGGATAAGTCTTGTATGAAAAAGGAGAAACCAGATAGTTGAAAACATGGGATTTTCTGGAAATGTTGTTTTTGTAGTCAAGCTAAAACTCAGTCTTTGACCAAACATGAAGGACTTTGTGAAAAAAAAAGAGGATTTTCTCAAGCATGAGCTCATCTCCAAAAACATATCTAATTTTTTACACATGTGTCATGGTTTGGGAGATACAAGTAGATCTTTACAGCTCATTTTTTAGATTTTAAAAATTCTGGAATTTCCTGTTTTAGTCATCATCTTTGGGCACATATTATGAGGATATGAAGAGGTATTTTGAAAAACTAAAAGAGGATTTTATCAATAACTATCTCATATACAAAAAAATCCCTCATTTTTTACACAAGTTTCATGGTTTGGGAGATACAAGTAGATCTTTACAACTCATTTTTTAGATTTGAAAACATAAGAATTTTCCAGTTTTAGTCATCATATTTGGACATATATTACGAGGAGATGGAGAGGTATTTTGAAAAAATGAAACAGGATTTCTCAAGCATGAACTAATATAAAAAAACCTTTCTTAGGTTTTACACAACTATTATGGTTTGGGAGATATGAAGTGATTTTTCAGCCCTATTTTTCAGAAATTCACCATATGCTGTGAAATGGGACAATCAACCCTTTGTTCGATTCCACATGTCCCATGAGGAGGTGTCAAGTCAGGAAGACACATGGATGTTAAAGGATGATATTTTTTCTAAATATCCTCAAATATTTGATTTGATTTGAATGTATTTAATGTTTTAAATGTCAAACCCTAGATTTTAGGTATGGGACTGATTTTCCAGTTTTTTTTGTAATCTTGTGGATATGACTAAGTGAAAATTTGACCCTAGGAGGTGTCATCTATGTATATTTTGAGTAGATTAGATCCAAAATTTGAGGATTTAGTTGTTATCTTATAGATATATAAAGCTCATGGAAAATCATATGTAAAAGGAGGATTGAGTCTGAGGGACTGAGAGAGAGTTGTAGAGGGTGAACAACCTATGTAATATTTTGAAAACATCTTTTCAAGACTTCTATGTAAGTATTTCAACTGATAACAAAGTTTATGATCAATTTGTTTTTTCTCTATCCTCAGTTTATCATTTCTTTCTTTTTTATCTGCTTAAATGTGTTTTGTTGCTATAGGATATATGTATGAAATTCGGTGTTGAGAAGACTATAGTATAGGATATACTGTAGTTTTCGCCACCGACCACATTTGAGACTTATATTCACAGTTAGAAAGATTTTCTGAATCTTGAGTATTCTTCCCTGTAAGTGTATCAAGGATCCAAGTGGTTTTTGATTAACTTGCAGTTTTGTTTTCTCCATTTCTTCATCCCATTTCTCTATAGCCTTGGAGTTGATCTAAGTTTTGTTAGCTTGACCTACTTCCCATAAAATGTTGAGACATGGTTATTTGTTTTAATGGACTCCATGCCCAATGGATAGCTGATGATTTGCAGTCATATCACTGCCTTCATGTTGATCCTACCACTCTTTAAGTTTTCTTAAAACCAATTAAATCAAGGTGTTCTAGGCTTGACTCAATAACATTCTTGAGTCAACTTCTAGCGCTAACATATTTTGGCGCCGTTGCCGGGGGCATAAATGAAGTAATCTTTCCTAGGAGAATGACATCGATCAGATTCTCTTCTTGATGGTGAACAATAAGTGAACATATATCAAACTACATATCATTCACCTGGTGACTCCACTCCATGATAGATGAATATATTGGTGTCTTCATTGGTTTGAAATGAATTTTATTCTTTCTCAGAGGTATGCATTTTTTGATTTATCAAACATAGCTGGTTTCCCACATCTAGTGCCTACTATAGATGAATGGGATGACTATCTTCCCATATTTAGCGAAAGTAAGCATGATCATCCCAGTGAACACTTATTAAATTTTCATAAAAGCATGCTTGAACATGTTTTTATCCACGATGATGTCTTAATCAGGATGTTTCAATTTTATTTAGAAGAACATGCTCATGAATGGTGTCAATCCCTCCCTTCTACTAGCATTCATTCACTGAAGGATTTTTATGCTGCATTTAAACAAAGATACACCGTTGACATTCTTTTTGAGGAATGTTGTATGGGGTTTGAAGTTCAGGATGTTTATAATCAAGAAATACTTAAAGAAGAAATTGTTCCTCATGATCCTCAATAGGTTTATCATGGTTTTCGAAATCATGTGCTTTCCCAGGAAATTAAAATAGAAGCAAATAATCAAATTTCCGTTGTAAATTTTTCCAATTTCTATGAATATGAAGATATGTTTGCTCCAATTATATATCACAAAATTCAGTTTTCTTCTGGTCAAATTGCACTTGAAATTTTGAAAGACAATGGAAAGATATTGCAACAGCCTTGTGTTTTTAAGGATAAGGAAAATATTGAGGAAATACAGGGGTAATTAAACTCCTATTCATCACCAACCATTGAGAAACTATCACCAAGGATCAACAAGCCTGCATCCTTATTTTTGACCCTAAATTTGCAATAAATATCAGATATATGATTAGCAGTGACATCATCTTGCAGTCCATTTCTTTTGAAAAACAAAAAGAGGTATTCTCTGATGATTTTGATGACCCCGTGGCTAGATTCATGGATTTGCATTGGAGTCATAATTCTTATCTCTTTCACTTTATAAAGGAATATTTTCATAGTTGTAAGAATGGATTGATAGTTTATTTCTTGTTCCATTATTAGTTTTTTCAGCTATATATGTGCTTAAAGAGGGAAGCATTTTTCAGTTTATGATTCAGTTATTTGAATGTATTATATGAAAGTTTGTTTATACTTAAGCATAGTAACAACTCATCCAAATAGTGTATAGGTGTACATAAATAAGATCAATTCATGAGCCTTTGGTTTAGTTTGTAGAATGTCTTTCAAATTTTGATTAGTTTATAGTGTGAAATAAAGAAGCAGAGTTGCTCTTAAATCATGAACATACCGCAGTTCGCAACATATGCTTGTTTCTCAGTCTCATAGAAGTTGAGTTTGTATATTGGAACGAACAGGTTATAAGTTGCAAAAATTTGGAAGGAGGAGAATGACTCCATCGCCCAATGGAGACACTGGAAGCTTGTTCAGTTTGTTAGTTTGGATTTCAGTTTGTTTTTTTCAGTGATTCTTTCAGTTTTTTGGTTTGAATAATTTTTTAGGGATGTTCTCAGTATCAGACACATGTCTACAAAAGTTCTTGGGAGCTCACAGGGAGCATGCCATCCCCCGTGGAGCCAATGTTAGCTTTGATATTTACATTGTCAAATTTTGGTATTAAAGATTCATATTTTTCATATATATTCAAAATAGCACCTTACTATATCATTTTGGCTATTATTAGGTCTTATGAAAGGTTTTGAAGCTTGAAATTGAAGTTTTGAAGCAGGCGCTACAAGAAGTTCCCACAACAACCCATTTTCAAGAAAATGACATAGTTTTGGGTTTTGGAGATGGTTTTGTGATTATAAGGGATGAATTTAAACATGTTGTATCCTTCATACACCATTTTTTATCATCAAAAAAGAGTTTTGGAGCAGTGTTGTATGAAAAAGGAGAAAACAGATTGTTGAAAACAAGGGATTTTCTGGAAATGACTGTTTTTGTAGTCAAGTTAAAACTCAGTCTCTCACCAAATAGGAAGGAATTTGTGAAAACAAAAAGATCATTTTATCAAGAATGATATCATATCAAAAAACCTCTCTCAGTGTGTACACATGTGTCATGGTTTGGGAGATACAAGCAGATCTTTATAGCTCATTTTTTAGATTTTGAAAATTCTGGAATTTCCTGTTTTAGTCATCATCTTTGGGAACATATTACGAGGAGATGAAAATGTATTTTGAAAAAATGAAAGACATTTTATCAATAAAGATCTCATATACAAAAACCTGCCTCAGGTTTTACACAGGTTTCATGGTTTGGGAGATACAAGAAGAGATTTACAACTCATTTTTCAGATTTGAAAACACAAGAATTTTCCTGTTTTAGTCATCATATTTGGGAACATATTATGAGGATATGGAGAGGTATTTTGAATAAATGAAACATTTTTTTCTCAAGAACAAGCTAATATAAAAAAATCCTCTCTCATTTTCTACACAACTATTATGGTTTGGGAGATATGAAGTGATTTTGCAGCCCTATTTTTCATAAAGTCACCATATGTTGTGAAATGAGACAGTCAACCCTTAGTTTGATTCCACACGTTCCATGAGGAGGGGTTAAGTCAGGAAGAAATATGGATGTTAAAGGAGGATTTTTTTGCTAAATATCCTCAAAGATTTGATTTGATTTGAATGTATTTAATTCTTTAAATGTTAAACCCTAGATTTTAGGTATGGGACTGATTTTCTAGATTTTTTGAGTAGATCAGATCCAAAATTTGAGGGTCTAGTTGCTATCTCATAGATCTATAAATCTCATGGAAAGTCATATGTAAAAGGAGGATTCAGTCTGAGGGACCGAGAGAGAGAGATGCAGAGGGTGAACAACCTATGTAATATTTTGAAAATATCTTGTCAAGATTTCTATGTAAATATTTCAACTGATAACAAAGTTTATGATCAATTTGTTTTTTCCCTATCCTCAGTTTATCATTTCTTTATTTTTCATCTGCTTAAATGTGTTTTGCTGCTATAGGATATATGTATGAAATTCGGTGTTGAGAAGACTATAGTATAAGATATATTGTATTTTTTGCCACTGATTGCATTTGAGACTTATATTCACATTTAGAAAGAGTTTCTGAATGTTGAGTATTCTTCCCTGTAAGTGTATCAAAGATCTAGGTTGTTTTTTATTAACTTGCAGTTTTTTTTCTATGTTTCTTCATCCCATTTCTCTATAGCCTTGGAGCTGATATAATTTTTGTTAGCTTGACCTGCTGCCCATAGAATGTTGAGACATGGTTATTTGTTTTAATGGACTGCATGCCCAATGGCTAGTTTTTTATTTGCAGTCATCTCACTTCCTTTATGTTGATCCTACCACTCTCCAAGTTTTCCTAAAACCAATTAAATAAAGGTGTGCTAAGCTTGACTCAATAGCAGTCTTGAGTCGACTTCTAGCACTAACAAAAGGTAAGAAAATTCAGTACAGGATCTGACAAGAAGTAGTTGAATGAGAGAAATACTACTCCAGATAAGGGAGGAAATGTGTATCTAGCGTCAGCTAGTGCACAATTGGATCATGTTGTTTGATTGATTGACTCAAGAGAAGCCTTCCATATGAAACCTCACAAAGAATGGTTTTGTGAATATAACACATATGAAGGGGGAGATGTGTTCTTGGGGGATGAATTTGCAACCAAAATTTTTGGACGAGGAAGATTCCGAATGATACTACAATATGGGAGGAGTAGAATCCTTCTAGGTGTGCTACATATTTTGGGCTTGGAAAGAAACATCATATCTTCCAGCAAGATGAGTGAAGCTGGTGTGTACACTCTGTTTTAGAAGATTGCGTGCAAAATGGTCAGGGGTGAAATGGTATTAATGAAAGGAGTTAGGATTGGAACCATATACAAGTTGTCAGGGAACGTCAATTTGACTGGATGCAACAACATTGATGTTCCTGAAGTTGAATCGACTTCAACTTGACTTGAATTATATTAGGTTGAGCCAATACAAACTGATTCGATTGTTCTTTGTCAAGTTGACCTGACCATGTTATGGCATTAGAGAATGGGACACATTAGAAAAAAATGACTTTGAGCTATGCATAACAAAGGTATGGTCGAAGGTTTTCCTGATTGTAATGTGGAAGTTGATTTTTATGAATATTGCATATATGGAAAAAAAAATCACGTTAGGTTCTCGTTTAGAGAAATAAGGGAAAATGTGATTCTAGAATTAATTAATAGTGCCGTGTTTGGGCTTGTACCAGTCCCTTCAGTTGGTGGGTCCCCATATTATACTCCTTCATAGATGATTTTTACAGGAAGACATGGATACATTTCTTGAGGAAGAAATCAAAGGTTTTTGAGAAATTATACGAGTTTAAATCTCTTATGGAAAACCATACAGATAAGAATATCAAGGTGTCGAGAACTAGCAATGGTGATGAATTCTATCGAAATGATTTTGAGAATTTATGCAAGCAATGTGGCATAGCACACCATATACCCCCAAAAAAAATGAAGTTGTCAAGAGAATGAACAATACATTGATGGACAAGTCAAGGAGAATGCTCAGTGGTGCTGAGATCGCACAATAATTCTGGGCAGAGGCAACCGGCATGGAAAAATATTTAGTAAATAGGTCTCCTTCATCAACGCTAGTTGACTCAACTCCACATGAGGTATAGTTTGGTAAGAATTATTCGATTTCACATCTCAAATTATTTGGTTATGATGCATTGGTGCATGTTCCCAAGGAAAAGAGGAATAATCTGGACACTAAGGTAGTCAAGTTTATTTTCATTGGGTACAAGGATGGAATGAAAGGAGGATCCTACATCAGGGAAAACAATGTATAGTCAAGATAAGGTCTTCAAGGAAGTTGGAGGAAATTTCGAGTCTGAAGAGGTTCAAATGGAAAAAGAACCAGAGAAGTTGGTGTTTGAACTGAGTAATGAAGAAGATGATTCAGATGAGTCAATTGAGTCAGAAGAAGAGGTGGAACAATCAACTCTAGTTGTAAGGAGGTATAATTGAGTAAGAAAACCTATTGAAAAGTATAGTCCGCATGATTTCCATTTTTCATTTGTATTATCTACCACTAACGAGGAGCACAAGTCAGTTATGGAAGAAGTTGACTTGATAGAGGGTAAACTCTTGAAGGATACCATGGTCAAATAAATGTAATCCTTGTACGAAAACGAGACATGGGATTTGGTCGAATTACCTAATGGAAGAAAACCTGTGGATACCAAGTGGGTATTCAAGAAAAAAATGAATGCATATGGACAAGTCGAGAAATTCAAAGACTGACTGGTAGCGAAAGGGTATTCCCAAGTCAAGGGAGTCGACTTCAATGAATTTTTTTCCCCTATTTCAAAATTAAATTCCATTAGAGTACTAATGTCTCTAGATGCAACATTTCATCTTGAAATAGAGAAAATGGACATGAAGAAATATACATGAAACAACTTGAAGGGTTTGCAGTAAAGGGAAAGAACGAGCTAGTGTGCAATTTGAAAAGATCCTTTTATGGTCTAAAGTAATCACCAATGATGTGGTATCAAAATTTTGACACATACATCCTTAGTTTGGGATTTGTGAGAAGCAAGGCTAAACAATGTGTATATTCCAAGGAATAAGAAGACCATTTCATATATATAGTTTTGTATGTTGACGACATGTTGCTAGTCAGAAACAACATGGACACAATAAAGGAGGTGAAGACGCAATTTTCCTTCAAGTTCGACATGAAGGATATCGGTGCAATGAACTTCATTATGGGGATGGAGATCAAGATAGACCAGGGAGTTAGAAATATTTTTTTGAATCAGAGGAAGTATAATGAAACTATACTGAAGTGTTTCAACATGTAAGATTGTAAACCAGTCAAGGTGCCATTTCCCTTGGGAGAAAAACTAATTTCTAAACAATGTCCAAAGACACATGAAGAAATATAGGACATGGTACATGTTCCCTATACTAGTGATGTTGGTATTTTGATGTATGTGATGGTATACACTTGACCAGATATTTCTCATGCAATGTGAGTGTTGAGAAGATACATATCGAAACCTAAGAAAGAGCACTGGAAAGTTGTCAAGAGAGTGGTCAGGTATTTGTGTGGCACAAAAGATTATGCTATATGTTACCAAGGGAAGATTGAAGTTGACCGTGAAGTAAATTTACATGGATATTTCAATGACGATTGGACTAGAGATATGGATTGACGAAGGTCGACCAATGGATATGTGTTTAAGATGTTTGGTGGAGTAATCAACTGGATGAGTAAGCAATAAGCGGTCGAAGCCTTGTCGACAACAAAAGCAATATAAATGGAAGCCACTCATGGAAGAAAAGAAGTAGTATGGTTGCATTGACTGTGTTCAAGGATTAGGTTTGAGCAGAGAGATATGAATATAAATTGTGATAGTTAAAGTGCAATATTTCTGGAAAATAACCCAATGTACCATTCTGGGATGAAGCATATTGAGGTACAATACCATTTGGTGAGAAACATAGTAGAAAGAAAGAAGGTGTTGCTGAATAAGTTAGACACTTTGGAAAATATAAAAGACTCTTTAACCAAGTTTGTGAGTACTCTGAAGTTATCTTGGTGTAGAGAGGCAATGGGCATTGCTTCCCTAAGTTAGTGAACAAATGTTCATGTTCTCTTATATCAACAAAGAAGACAACAAGTGGGAGAATGTTGGGTTGATATATTCTTTGTAGTGAAAGAACATTCATCTGACTATTTATTCGAGGTGGATCAACTTGATGATAAGTCAATCGACGAGTCAAGCCAAGTTGATGGTTAAGTTTAAGGTTGAAGTGATTGATTTGGAAATTCGAAGTCGAAGTGATTGATGGGAAGTCAAAATTTCAGGAGCTCGAGTGGAAAACGACTGGAGTTCGACTGGTAAATTGACTAAATTTGATTGTAACATAATCTTAAGATTCATGGGATTGTAGCCATTTTTCTGCATGGATTTGTAATCATTTTTAGGTGCCATGATTTAGGGTTTTGTATACTGTAAATCCTATAAATACGGCATGATGTAATATTGTAAAAGATAATCTTTAGATGAAGGTTGATGGTCATGTAGATGCAAGTCAAATTGGTTGCAAGGTTTTTCTCATGTAAAGCAAGAGAATATGATGGAGATTGTGTCTTAGGTGTAGACCAAGGTTAGTCATGTAACTATTTATTCATGGAATGAATAAGATAACAAGAGAGAAATAAACTCAAGTAATGTTTGTTTTCACGTTTTGGGTTTCCAAGGTAAAATATCTATGTACTATGTGCTTGTCAATTATTTTCCCTGCATAAATTTGTCTTCACTTTCCTGGTTGATTTAGTGCGAGAATTTATTTATCATCACCAATTTCTTTATCAAAATATATCAACCAAACAATCCACATGACTTTCATGGTAAAAAAAATAATAATTGATTTTAAATCAATGATAATTTCACTTCTCGGACATTGATTTGGACGTTTTATTTTTTATTTTATTTTTTAATCAGGATAATTTTTTAAGACGAACTCAGATCTACATTTATTTTCTTTAGATTCTACACATAAAGTTACAAAATTTGATCTAAATATCGTGCCCTCTTTTTAAGAAAACAAACTCCATAAGAACTAAGGAAGAAAACACATTTCTCCCCAGTAAAGTCACCAATTATGTTGAAGAGAATATTACCTATAGATAAGTGAGATCTCTCACTAACCTTATCTCAATAAATGACAAACAACAGGATAGACAACAATATGTTTTTTCTACTAGATCTAGTGTGATTTATCCTAATGCATGCAATGAGGAGGAATGGTGTTGGCCCTCGACCAAGTTTTGAGGAAACGTTCGTTGTGTTTGACCATTTTTGGTACTTTGACAGGCTGGTCGAAGACGGAGCGCCCAGGCGAAGTGGATATCACGGAATCTCACTTGTTTTGCAGGATTTTTGGGCTTTTAGGGTTTATGTAATGGGTATGGGATGTCGGCCCATGGGTTTACCCATGTTTAGGCCTTTTTGTAATGTATAGTTAAGTAGCGAAGTGATTGTAAGAAGTGTGTGTTGGTTATGTGCACAATATGTTGTAAGAAGTAGATCTGGTTAGCTTCATGCAAGTATATGTAAATCCATAGATAAGTGCAAGTGATTGTAAGCGGCTTTGTGCAGACATAATGCATAAGGATTTGTGCCTTGACCTGATTTTGAGGAAGGTGGATCTAGTGCACTGTGCACAAATCACCTGTCCAGTGCGAAGTTAGCTCTGTGGCTCTGTGCCTGTAAGAATATTGAAGGAGACTAATGTACTCGTTTTGATGGGTTTAATGGCTTTGTTAGCCAATCTAAAATCCTAAAAAGAAAATGAAAAGAAAGGAATAACTAACTAATAATATACACACACACACACACACACACACACACACACACAC
>SNQJ01S0090238.1:3436-33020 GCA_010110895.2 Picea sitchensis | reverse complement strand
ATCCATCTTCATCTATGCATTCTCATCAAGGACAATACATATTATATTACATAAATCATCAATCAATCAATCCTTTGACATCAATCAATCACTTGACATCAATCAATCAAACCATTGGCATCGATGACAACATGATCCATCAACCGAAAAAAGTGTTCATTCCCTGCATTTAGAATGAATTAGTGGATGCAGTAAAAGGTTCATTTGGATCATTTAGATCTGTCACGGTATGCTTGAGATAGCATTCGCAGTTTATCCTGATTTTGTTTGGCTTTCTGTTTTCCGGCAACCACAAATGAGACCAGTCTGTGGCAAAGTAGCCATGCAACTGCTCGGACCAGTCCCTACTTAAAAATAAACCATAGAATTCTGGGATGTCAACAACAATGATATCAATAATTTGGTGAACTTTATTATTAGAAGATAACCTAACTAGAACATTCTTAAGTTTACCGATTACCTTAACGTTCGTCTGATCGAGCTGAATGATTTTGAGACTAGTAGGTTGAACTTCTACGCTATTTTTTTGGCAAACATATAAAATAATCACATTTGATGACGCACTGACGTCCACCATGCAATTATGTACATTACTATTGAAAATTTCAAAAGTTAATAAGAAAGGCGGGACATTTTTACGAGTGTTAACAACAAAATCTTGCTGATTTTTTGTCGTTGTCCTTGAAACAATTTTATCTACATTTGATATAATTTTTTTCAGATAGATCCCTTTTATTTGGAAGTTCAAATGTCGTTTTAGTGGGGATCTTTTTTGTTGTTTTAGAACTGATTTCTGCAGTCTTCTTGCTTCTAGGATCGTTGTTCTTACTGTTTTCTACGATATTTTGAAGCATTTTATGCAGGATAAGAGGAAAGTTCAAAAGCTTGTAAACAAAAATATTATCCCTCAATTTTTTCAGATCTTCAATCAAGTCATAGTCCAAGACTGGGGCTTCTAAAATCTGTTTTATTTCATCTTGTTTCGATTGTTTTGGAAGCACATTATTATTCATTTCAGAAGACGATTTTCTTTGTGTTTTGCTTCTCATGTTGTAAGGGTGGACAGTTTCAAAGTTTGCTTGAAAATATTGTCAGAAAAGTGTCTGAATATATTGGGGGATGAATATTCTTCTTGAGCCACCTCTTCTTCAACTATATCTTCTAAACTTTCAGGGGGTATAGAATTATCATGTTCTTCAAGAATGGTTTGCAAAGCGTACTGCAAGCTTTCGAAATTGAGACCTTCAGTGGTTTGGTTTAGCCGATTGGGAGGAAAAGGTTTTCTGAAAGGGGGTTTAAAACTTCCTTTGCTTGGGGATTCCTTTTTGGCTGATCTCTTTGGGTCAACAAATTGATTTGATAGTTTTTGAAAAGCTTTCTACAAGATTTCCAGGTCTAAAGTTTCTAGTTGGCTTTTGGCTGGGGGAGGCCTTGCAAGGTTTTCTATTTTCTTTTTAGAGGACGAAGTTGTTTCAGCTTCACTATTGATATTTTCTTTCAAGATCAGTATATCCTTTTCAATATGGCTTGCCTCTTCGAAATCTTCCAACAATGTAGACTTTTTAGAACTTTTAACCCAAATTGCTATATTATTATGCAGGGCTCTAGTGTAATATGAAACAATTAGAGTCTCAACATGCATTGAATCTGCGAGAATTCGATTCTTTAATGTAAGGAATATTTGGTTAAAATATTTTACTTTCTCCTCAGGGTTCATTTTTAGACTAGAGAGTTCCATAACCAAGACTTCAGGGGATTTATCGTCTCCAAATTTCTCTAAGAAATAGGTTTTGAATTTGTCCCAAGAGACAATGGTCTGGGGTTGTTGGGCGAAATACCATGTGGAGGCATTGCCCTCAAATGTATAAGAAAGAGTCTACATATGAAGTCTTCATTCTCTACACTTCGAAGTCTAATGGCCAACATAAACTTCTTTATGTGATCTTTGACAGATTGCTTAGAATCCAGATCAAATTTAGGTAACCATTTCTCTGACTGTTTCGACAGTGGGTGTTGAGGTCTAGGTACAACCACGACATCTTGATCAAGCTAGGGTCTGACGGGATTGTTTTGGTTTTCCATGGGTTTAGGTGGTGTCGAAGGCCGAGATGGCTCAGACGAGGAACTTCCCTCGTCATATGACTCTCCTCTCGAAGAGGATGGATATGAACCAGGTGGGGAAGGAGGGATATCGGATCCTCCAACTCCAAGAGTAGGGGTTTCAACATGATCTGTAGTATTATCTTCTAAAGGATTAAAAAGCAGAACAATTCCTTCAAGTTGTTCTCAGATGTCCGAGAAATATAAAGGTTGATTGAGAGGCCTACTAGGTTGCCTGATACGAGCCAAATCACTGTGTTTCCTTATAAGTGACTGATGAACAATTTCTTGTACGTTGACCCCTTGAGGAGTTGGTGTTACTGGTTCAACGGGAAACTCAAGATTATCGTTTGAGGTAGTTTTTGTTTCAGAATTAAGGTTGTTGTTTGAGCGACTACGTATTACTATAGGGGAGTGAGTATGTGGGGGAGGAGTCTTACGACTTCCATGTTCCATCAATTGCAATCGGGTCCTCCTTCTAGTGCTATTTGTTGACCGAAAAAATTGATCGTCTGTCAACTGGGAGAACGACTCTGGTCCAGGGTTGTCTAAGTAACCCAAGCCATTTGGTGTAACTCGTTCTGACAGGTTTAATGGATCCGTTAGCCAATCTAAAATCCTAAAATGAAAATGAAAAGAAAGGAATAACTAACTAATGCTAACAAATAATATATATATATATATATATATAACTGTTTTAAATGTGTTTAGGCAGAACAAGAAAACATAAAAATCTCATTTATGAACAACATTTACAGGTTGTGAGTTTTACTGGAAACTCACGAAATCAATGTGAAAATAATTGCTTTTGAGAAGCAGATAAAGAAAGCACATTCAAATATTTTTTGTTTTCTCTATATTAATCTAACAAATCATGAATTAACTAGACTACGAAACACATATGTATAGATAGTCAAAAGCTGATCTAAACTTTTTAGTTTCACTACGCATAATTAACATAAATTAGAAAAATAAAGGAGCTAACCTGATGTTATTTTGTGAAATGTATACAGGGTTTTGTTTGAATAAGAAGCATCCAACCACCGTGCCTATGAGATAAATCTACAATAGACTTATAGTGCAAATGTTCTGAATAAATTCATAACCTATCATGGTAACTGAAATTTAATAACATAATAGGTAATACAAATAAACCATGTGATCTTATGATTGCAAGTGATTACAGTAAGTTAAATCTGAATGTAACACATTGCATTTCATTGTTCAACTAAAAATCAAAGAGAAATCATGTCATTCAAATTAAAGAGATGATCACAGTGTCAATATCTAGAGCAACAAATTATGGACAATATTTGTAACATGAGTATCCCAAACACAATAGATCATTGAGTCTAAAGCTACAAGACCTATTAATATACTAGGATTAACAAAACATAAATGAAAACACCATTCATAAAAGGCTAAAGCCAAAATTCTTATGCGCTGTTTCATTTAGTCTTGGAATCATTCGTCCATCTTCTGCTCTAGGCCAAGATGCCTTCATTTACAAAATAAAGAGTATTTAAAGAGCTCTTTGAAATCTAAACTTCCTATATCCTAAGATAGGATCAGATCTTATAATATCAAAACATTACAAATATAGAGGGCCTAGAGCCACTCATGATCCAACTATATCTTCAAAATTTATGAAAGGTTTTCCTATTTAAAAAATAAACAAAAGGAGACAAGTAATCAACTAGATCAATCATGTTTCATCCCATAAGATCAACATCAGATATACCATGTCTTGAAAAATGAAATAGGAACAAGTTAGATCTTTTATTAACAAATAATGACTAAATTTTGTATGAAAATGACTTGGCTACAGAATCTCTCGATTCTGTAGCTAGTACTATATTGGTAAAATAAATCCAAGTTTAACTGATTTGATTTAAAAAATAACCTAACTGTAATAAGAAGGAAAAAATCGTTTTACCAATTTAACCAAAACATGAATCAAGATATCTCATAATTGATTACGACCTTTACATTGTCTTCATTCTTTATCACAATGTTTCCTATCTTTTTAAGATGCTTGGCTTGTCTCTGTTCATTTGCCTTGAGGTCGTGGTTTTATTTTATGAGCAATTCATTGTGGTTTGTGAGAGCTTTAATCCTTGCTTGTAGAATGGGGATGTCCTTATAGTACTGTTCAATCCAATGCAAGCAGACTTCAAAATGCACATAAGGAGTAACCTATCGATGGAGCGTATAGTTGGATGTAAGAACATAAAAACTACCTGTTGTCGGCCCTTGATCAAGATTTATACCAGTAAACTGCTTGCTACCCTCAAGACATGGTGGGAGATTGTTAACATAGTCAAACAACTGATTAGGATCCGACTTATGACAGTCGGGATCTTCTATTGTGAGAAAATTCTCAATTTTGGGATCTGAATCCTCATGGATCTCGATTGGGCTGATTGAGCTCACATGAGGCTTAGATCGATTACGCAGACTTCTCGAAAAGAGTCGACCAACCCTCTTATTTCGTAACCCTAACATTGCTTTCTTTTGTTTTGATTGTTTGCAAGGGTATTTACTATCGGATTTTACAGGAGAGTTATGGTCAACAATTAAATCATGCATAGGGGTTTCTATAAACTCAGAACCGACATCATGTTGCCCATACAAAAACTGATTGGGTATTTCCTTGTCACGAGGGTTTTCTTTCAAAACTTTTGGCTTGTCACTTGAGAAATCAACACATTTCTCTATCATAGGCTTATCCAACATAGGGGTTTCTGTAGAAGTGGTTGTAACAAAATAGTTTTGGGCTAAGAACCCATCCCAATCATCACCCAGGGTTGATAAACGATGAACCAACAACATTTTAATTAAACCATGGTGAAAGAGGCTAGAGTCGAGACTCTACTTCTTGTATCTTTTTGACATCTTGTACAGACTTCTTAGCAAATAAAACGACACATTTAAATGGAAGCCTATAAAATGCATAAGCAATCTCACATGGTAAAGAAAAACCAGGCCATAACAACCCTCAAAGGTAATAACTTGTTTAAGAACTGATAACAGACCATGCCACCTAACCTTAAGAAAGGAAACAAGAATACCTTTCTCACAACAATCAATCTTTTTGGAAGTCATAAAAATACTCTAGGGCACTTCGTCAATCTTCGAGTTCTTAAACCACTTTTGACCGGAGAGAGGAAGCCCTGTTGCTTCACTCAAAAACTCTTCAGTCACCTCCAACTGAATATCACCAACCTTCTCTTTGTATCCATCAAACGTTTGGGCGAATTCTTTGGCTACGCAAAGGTTATACCCTTTGAACTTCTTAATGAAAATATCCCAACCCTGGCCTTTCAAATCTTTGACTGCATCATCATGGGAAAACAACGCTTGAGAGCCATTCATCTCTATTTGGACTACAGGAGCCATTAAGGGTATGACCAGACTATAACAAGGGAAACTCAGATTGCTGTGGGTTTAGATGGCAGAAGTAGAAGGAACAAGTCTGAGCGGGTATCATGGAAACATAACAAGTAGAACCCCTGTGTGATCGTGGTAAAACATCAAGGTCTTGGTTATGGATTTTGAGCACTTCAGGTAATGAAAGCCCTGAGTACATAGCACTACACAAACCCTTAACTCGTAATGAGGATCCTATCAATTCATTTTGCTAACCAAACTAAAGTACATGATACGGTTCTGGTGCGTTTAATTCCCATGTCATGTAATGGATATAGCTGATTTGCAAAGGGTTGGAATAGATATGTTTTTACAATCCAAATGTGAATCGATATTTGGCATTATAGTTGATTAACAAAGGATTCAAATAAATAAGCTTACAGTCCAAATGCAAATCAACATGGGCATTATATTGATATTCAATAAACTCAAAAGGAAAATTATTCAAGTAAGAAATATGAAGTAATCACCATGAACCTTTTAAAACCAGGCTTTGAATAGGGATATAATACATAATTAAGTTTCCATGCTTGATTTCATGCTTTCAATCATGAATCAAGCATGAAAACTCAAAATAAAAATAAAACAAGAATACTTGCACATCTTTTATAATCCAAAAATCACTCCCAAATAGTAATATTTACAGCATGAGGTGGAGGCAACTAAAGGAAGTGTTGTTTGTTGTTCAAAATGGAAAAAACATGTAGGGTTTCCAAAAAATAATAAAGAAGAAGAAGAGTTGGTGGACGTAGCCCCACACTGGGGTGAACCACGTATATCCTATGTTGATGTGCTTTGTGCAATGTTATTCATGTTGTTTATGTGTTTATCTATTAGTGTATTGGTCTTTATGTATGTTAGATAGATATATGGATGCTTAGTTCTCTATTGATGGTAAATGAATGCTAGATCTGAGTTAATGTTATGTGCTTGGAAGTGTTTGATTTGATTATTATTGCGTTGTTGTGTACTTAGGGTTTAATCTGTGATGTGACTAAGAACCATAACTTAATGCATATTTTTGGCTAAGTGCTATGTTAAGTGTTGTAATCATATATCTGTGTCCCAACTAGGTTGTAGACACCTGAGTCCTGCAACCCCCACTTCCTCTACCTTGGGTGAGACTTCATCTGCTTTGTAGGTGTTGCCGAAAGGGCCGGTAGTTAGGGTTTTGTTGGTGTGTTGTTGAAGCGTTGAACCCTAGGTCTGCCCCTGTACCAACAAATGGTTATGTTGTCGGGACCTGAAACTGCGATTGTTGGGAACTGAAGAAAAGAGAAATCTTTGTACGTAGATCTGTTGTTGTAGTGCACAATGTTCTACCTGACTCGCAAAATATTTGTGCAAAGAAAAAGAAGTATGATCTGACTTGAAGTCTGATATGAAGAAATGAGGTAAGTTCTTAAATCTCTGTGTTGTGGTAAAGGTAAGATAAGTGGAAATTTTTTCTTCGAACGTATGAATATAAGTATGTTTGATAGATTTTGTCCTAGTCTGAAAACTAGGGCACATCTAGAAGAAAGATTTGATTTGAATAAATTTGATAGAGATAGTGAAAGATATGTTATTCCTATGCATAGAAAGAATTTTTGGATTAATAAGTGGATGCAAGAACCTAGAACGAATTTTTGTAGATTGCAGGTCCATCATTGTGATCCTAGTGTGCAGTACACGAGAGGTTGGAGATTTTTTAAAAGAAAGATAGGATAGACACTATATTATAATTGCAGAAGACTGGGACATATTGCTAAGGAATGCCCTGGTATAGGTCCTATTTGTGTATGTTGTAAATATATTGGTCACGGAGTTGAGGATTTCCCTAGAAT
This sequence comes from Picea sitchensis, assembly GCA_010110895.2. Taxonomy (NCBI): domain Eukaryota; kingdom Viridiplantae; phylum Streptophyta; class Pinopsida; order Pinales; family Pinaceae; genus Picea; species Picea sitchensis. Next base: position 25,665 of record SNQJ01S0090238.1, on the reverse strand, counting down.
GCTTGCCAAAGTTGAAAAGATGAATATGGGACAAGAAAAATATGAATAAGGCCAAGGGGCTAAGGATATGCTAATGAACTAGAAAGAATCAAAGACTATATTATTACAGATGAAAGAAACATTGAATGATCACAGAGACATCAGTCTACCAGATATCTTAAAAGAGAAGCATTGCATAGAAACAAGAATAGGAGACTTCAACATAGACTACGTATTAGATGAGGAAACACATGTGAATCTTATGCCAGATAACACTTGGGAAATTTTTGGAAAGCCTTCTATGGTTCCTTCATTGGGAAGGATAGGATTGTTTAAAGGAAATATGATAACCCTATGTGTAAGTAATACTAATGTACCTATGATAGCCCATGGAACATCGACCGAAGAAGAATTTGAAGTCATTAAGTTTGTTGAGAACAATGCTCCTTTTTCACTTTTGTTAGGAGAGACTTGGATTGAGAAAGATCATATCCGAAGGAAAATAGAGGAGGAAACCACATAACAAAAAAATAAAGAATTAAGGGACTTCATGACTAGAAAAATAAAGCGTCTACTAGAAGAACAAGAGAATAAGTTGAAGCAATAGAGGGGCGGATAATTAGATGTCGATGTGGAAAGACCACAAGTAGTCTTACATAACCTATCCATGCAGAAGAAAAGAGCATCCACCCCGAAAATAGTAAGAGAAGAGGTATTACACTTGAACCCTTTGAAAGACCCTCAACAGTGAAAAGTTACTATGCTAAGAGAAGATAAGAACAAAAATGGAAAGAGGAATCTAGAGACTCAAATTACATGACAGAAGGCTAGAAAGATCAATAAGAAGAAAGATAAATTAGAAAAACTACGGGTAGTCCCAAAAAGGACTTTGCAGAAGGAAGGCTTGCAGAACTTGAACCTCGCTGGAATAGTAGAACCGTGCAGAATGAGACTTCACCACGACGAAGCTATATGACCGTTGGAGGCATCTCGACCATTAGAACGACACTCCAGAATGGATAGAAATGCAGTTATGGCCAAAAATCTCGCCATTGGACTGTTGAGATCGTGCCATAATGGATGGATTTGTATTGATTAAGGCATTCCTGTTCGTTGGAGGAATCAGTTACGACGTTTCTTATTTAATCCGTCGGATGCTGCGTCGGGACCACTTTTTACAAACCAAGATATTCAAGCTAACAGAGAACCAATTGCATACCACGTTGTGTTGTCTAGAACTCACCATATATTTGATTACCTTGAGTGTTTGTTTGCCTACCCAAGTTATTTATTACAAGTGTGAATGTTGGGCGAGCATAGCACGCTAGAAAAATCCGTGGAAGATATTTTGATCGACCTCATGGCTGAGAAAGTCATGTCTGTAGGAATAAAGGCATCATTGACAGGAGGATTGCAAGCATCCCCCTCGACTGCACGTCGATCTAGCCGAACTGTGATTGAGAAAAGAAGTAGGCACCGCGATGATCTGGCGAACACAAAGAAGATCCCGTCGGTCTTGTCGGAGTACATCCTACCTCTGGCTGGTGCAGTCAACTGTGACAACGTCCTAGGTGAATTTGAGTACAATTGATCACTAAGTACCTCTCGAAGGGGATACGTGCAGTCAGACCACATTTGGGACTAATCCCAGCTCTCAAGATCAATGATTACAACCTTGGAGACCAGAAGAACTATGCGATGCTCACATTGCATAGGTACATGACAAAGACAACTGGGAAGAAGCCCAAGATATTTCTCCAGTCGTAGATTAAGAAGATCGCGAGATCAACGATCTTAAACGTGATGGAGATCCCCTACTTCGGCCGACATCAGGAGGTTAACGCTTGTGTTAAAATCCTCATGTCATGCTATGATGACGATTATCTTTGGTTAGATAGGCGCATCACTGTGGATCCGACGCTGATCCACCTCATCACTGGATTGAGCATGCAGGGACCAGACCCTCAACAATTCTACCCAGGGAAGGTTGCAGATCGCTCCCTGGCACAACATATCAAGGAGGCCTATGGCGACGTAGAGAAGGGGAAGCGAGGCTACCAGGTAGCCTCCATCTAGGATGGCACAGTGCACCTATCTTGTTAGTTGATCGCTGGAAAGCTCGTCAGAAATAACCAGTCGACACAAGTCACAGGGTTCATAATCGACCTCGCATGGAAGTGTGTCGAAGGAATGCAGATGAACTGGGTGAGCTACCTCGTCAACGAGTTGGATAAGGACTGTCACGAAACACAATACCAAGGCTACTAATTTCACTTCAGTTGGTTGTTTATTTTAATCACATTTGTCACCTGGAAAATGCCAGAAGGAGCAACCTTCCCATAAGTTGAGCCATCAGAACCATTGGCTGCGAGGTTCACCACCTTGTGGTATACAAACGATATGGAGAAGCAGTGGAAGTTGAATGTTGCCTTCCATACTTACTACATACAGTTGACACACGCCATTGAAGCATTTTTGTGGATGACCCCGAATACTTTGCATAAATACAAGCCGCTAGAGAAGTTCCGTGCAGAATGACACTTCATCTACATCACTGCGTGCAGGGATGAAAGCAAGGAGGAGTTTCAGTCCTACTACAAATTGACCGATGAATATATGGAAGAGATTACTAAGGAATGGCCAGCCAAATTCCTTGTACCGGTCGAAGATGCAGAACTCGTTGACCCTGATATCATCGGAATTCCTTTGGTCACCCAGACTAAGTACGATGGACAGAGAAACACAAGGAAAAAAGAATAAAAAGGAGGAAGTGCAGGACATAGACAGTGATGAGAAGGAACGTGCATAAGAGGAAGCTACACCTGGCTCACTTGTAGGAAGAGAAGGAGATGAAGTAAACCAAGAAGAAGTAGGAGAAGGAGACAAGAAAGAAAAAGGTGAGATGACACTGCTAAAGGATCCCCTCACCACAAAAGAAGCGTCGCAAAAGAGGAAGGTTTCCCCGAAGAAACCTTCGGCAAGAAAGAAGGCCCACGCCAATAAGCCTCAGTCGAAGAATGTGCTCACATTGGATGACATTGATCTCATCATCACAACTGTAGAAGACGCTTCAGAAGACATCTTGCAAAGACATGGGGCAAAGAAAGAGTCGATGTACGACAAAATAGAGAAAGAGCTCAGAGACATCCAACAAGCTATCCATTCGAGTTGCGCAGTGCCAACGATGCCTTCTTCAACGGAAAATGTATAATTGGGGGATGAGCCCACCCAACCGTGAAGGTTAGCAGACATGAAAAAGGCTTGCCTTCGTCGATCCCAAGAAGAAAAAGAAAAATCTACAGAATCCATGAACCAAGAAAAGGAGGAGGCCTTAGAGCAACTTCTAGTTGCGCAGCGGAAGAAAAGTGAAATTAGGGCGATGTTTGAGGAGAAAAAAGAAAAGATGCAGGAAGAAAAAGACCAACTGCTTGCAGAGCATACTATGGTCAAGGAGTTAGTGACTATAGCACTCTGCTCTGTGCCGAGCTTTACACAGGAGGAACCAGAGTCAACTACAATGCAAGTGGGGAAGCTTGTTGAGGCCATTCAACAGCTTCAAGCAAGAGTAGCAGAATTAGAACTTCAAGCAGTGTCGATAACTTCGCAAGAAGTGCAGGATCAGAGGGAAGGATATTCCAGGAGAGCAGTAGAAATAATCAGGGCTTTGGCCTCAGAATGTAAGCAATTAATTGATCGAAGTGTGCAGACTTATAAGCGCCTTGCAGAAGATCTAGAGCTGAGGAAATTGGAAGAACAACTCCAAGAAGCAAAGCAGCATGCATCCACCATGAAAGCACTGATGAAACTCTTGATTGTATTTGAGAAGATGAAGAGGTCACAAGAGCAACACGCAGTTCAGTAGCAGATCACTGCCATCCAGAGCCAAGTTATGGAGGTGACACAGAGACTCTAGTCAGTACAGGATGAAACCTGCACACTTTTTGAAGAGATCGAGAGACAAGGCTCACATTTGGAACATGTGGTCGCAACAGTAGAAAAATTCCTTGAAGGGACTATCACCGAGAAAGTGACTCACGAGTTTGTCGAGTAGGAGGCTCTAGTGAAGCAGTAAGTTGAGGAAGCCCGAGCTAATCTCGAGGCCTTTGAAGAGGTATTACCCAGATCAGAGTGACTCGGGATGAGTCATAAGTGAGTGTTGGGGGCATGTTGGCCCTCGACCAAGTTTTGAGGGAACGTTGGTCGTGTTTGACCATTTTTGGACTTCGATAGCCTGGTCGAAGACGAAGTGAACCAGGCGAAGCCAAGATTGCGGGATCTCACTTGTTTTGCGGGATTTTTGGGCTTTTAGGGTTTATGTAACGGGTATGGGATGTCATCCCATGGGTTTACCCATGTTTAGGCCTTTTTGTAATGTATAAATAAGTAGCTAAGTGATTGTAAGAAGTGTGTGTTGGTTATGTGCACAATATGTTGTAAGAAGTAGATCTAGTTGGCTTCGTGCAAGTATCTGTAAAGCCTTAGCTAAGTGCAAGTGATTGTAAGCGACTTTGTGCAGATAGACTACATAAGGCTCTGTGCCTTGACCTGGTTTTGAGGAAGGTGGATCTAGTGCGCTGTGCACAAATCACCTGTCCAATGTGAAGTTAGCTCTGTGGCTCTATGCCTGTAAGAAGATTGAAGGAGACTAATAAAGACGAAGAAGAGTTGGTGGGTGTAGCCCCACACTAGGGTGAACCACGCATATCTTGTGTTGATGTGCTTTGTACAATGTTATTCATGTTGTTTATGTGTTTATATGTTAGTGTATTGGTATTTATGTATGTTAGATAGATATGTGGATGCTTAGTGCTCTATTGATGGTAAATGAATGCTAGATCTGAGTTAATGCTATGTGCTTGGAAGTGTTTGATCTGATTATTACTGTGTTGCTGTGTACTTAGGGTTTAATCTACGATGTGACTAAGAACCATAACTTAATGAATATTGTTGTCTAAGTGCTTTGTTAAGTGTTGTAATCACAAATCTGTGTCCTATATAGATTGTAGACACCTAAGTCCTGCAACCCCCCCTTCCTCTACCTCGGGTGAGACTTCATCTGCTTCGCAGGTGTTGCCTAAAGGGTAGGTAGTTAGGATTTTTTTGGTACGTTGTTGATCCAGGTGGATATTTGTGGCCACCCACCTTTTCCGACTCACTCAAAATAGTTTTCGGGCAAATTTGGCAATTTACTATTTTTAGTAGTTTTTAACTTTCGGGGCCATTTTGAGGGCCCAAATGAATGTTTTTAGAGATTGAGTTTCTCAATGATATCCAAAGGCATGATTGAGCCCCCAAAATGAATCTCCTCGATGATACCTTTCCAACGAGCTATCATACACCTAAAACAAAGATCGTATGCAAACGTTACGACCCCGAGAAGTTGATGTACTAACTTACCCAAACGGGGCCCACATGACTTTTGGCGCTTCATATCCTAGGGTTAGGTTTTTGGATGTATAGGACTTTTGGAATTCCCGTTTATTGTAAAAATTCCTTCAGATCCTCATTGTGATGTTGCCCCACTAGATGTCTGTGATGTTCTCTTGGGCCAACCATATATGTGGAAGCGCCACGCTGTTTATGAGTCTCGACCCCGTTGTGTCATTATTTCTCTAGGGGGTCATCTCTACAGAATACCAGAGGTAGTTCCGACTACTGTTCCACCTAAAAATTACCGCAAGGTAGTATCTCATACTGCAAAATTCAACTTCTTCACAATCTGTTCAAAAGGGGAACAAAAGGACACTGCAACCACTAAAGCTTCGCCCCAAGCACCTTCTATCCAACAAAAGCAGGTCGACAAGGTTGCAAAAAAGGGAAAAGATTCCTTCTGCACACTGTCCTCTCATGTAGCCTGACTTTTTAAACAACCTTAGCCTCAACAGGTTCGTGACAGACTTCCACAAACTGAGCAATGCGACGTCTCCAACAAGGCAAGCAACTCACCAAGATGCAGATTTAGCAAACGCTTTTCCCTCTCCCCGGGGAACTCAACACAATGGAGACCATTGCTTCCTAAGGAGGGAGGATTGATCCAGGTGGATATTGGTGGCCACCCACCTTTTTCGACTGGCTCAAAACAATTTTATGGCAAATTTGGCAATTTATTATTTTTAGCAGTTTTTAACTTTCGGGGCCATTTTGAAGGCCCAAATGAAGGTTTTTCGAGATCGAGGTTCTCAATAATAGTTGAAGGCATGATTGAGCCCCCAAAATTAAGCTGTCTATACTTATTACCTATCTACACTAGAGGGACAGAGATGCATAGTGCCTGTCAGTGGACACCTCCTCAAACCCCACCAAGATGGGGTGACTTGACTTCACAGGTAAGTATAGGTAGGTAGGAATTTTTCATGTATTACACCATTTTCATTTCATGATATTTCTATATTTGAAGGACAGATAGATGCAAAAGCCTTAGACAAATGGTTAAATCTGCTAGAAGTTTATTTCTCTGTTCACAAATTTTCTGACAAAGAAAAGATCACCTTCGCACTCCTTAAAGCTCTCCCCCATGTCAAACATTGGTGGGAAACTTATTGGGAGCAGAGTTCCACAGAGGAGTCTGAAATATATGGGGTTGATCCCACTTGGGATTTTTTTATGGATGCGGTAAATGAATAATATTACCCTATTAGCAACTATGAGGACCAGTACATGAGATGGACCACACTATGACAAGAGAGGGGCCAAGCTATTCCAAAGTTCACCAATACCTTCCAGACCTTGCGCACCAAGCTGGGTATCAAAGACTTCGAACGACATTTGGTTATGAAATACTGTGGGGCTCTACAAAGATACATCCAAACTTAAATGGATTTTCTGGACATCTCATCACTCGGTGCTGCCTATTGATATGCTGGTAAAATCGAGCAGAAATTTAAGCACCAGAACAAATGGGATTTTGGTTCTGCAGATCCGCAACAACCAAAGTATGAAAAATACGTCCCTAACAAATAGTCTCCCGAAAACCAGTCCAAGCCACATGAAAAGAAGGGTCATGGGAAGACAAATAAGGACACCGAAAAATGGTGTGATTTCCACAAAAGCTCCTGGCACAACATCGATGAATGTTTCTCAAAACAGTCATTGGTGGTCGAGATCAAAGACAAGGAGCCGAACCCTGATTTAGAATCTGATTCTGAAAATACTGGTAAAGGACAGATCATTGACGTAGACCCCACTGCTATTGTCGTGACCACAACAATTCAACCTGAAGAACCAATAGATCTTAAAGAGGGGGAGCACCTTTTTCATTCACAGATGTGGGTGAAGGGGACCCCGCTACATGTTATTGTTGATAGTGGAAGCCAGAAGAACCTCATCTCAACAGAGGTCGTCAAACAGTTGGGATTGTCGACAACACTACACCCGCAGCCATAAAACATCGGTGGCTTCACCAAGGATGAGATCTTCATGTCAGCCAGCAATGTCAATTGTCATATGGCATCCAACCCTTCAAGGATGAGGTAATATGTGATGTTGCCCCACTAGATGTCTGTGATGTTCTCTTGGGCCAACCATATATGTGGAAACGCCACACTGTTTATGAGTCTTGACCTCGCAGTGTCATTGTTTCTCTGGGGGGTCATCTCTACAGAATACCAGAGGTAGTTCCGACTACTGTTCCACCTAAAAAGTGCCGGAAGGTAGTATCTCATACTGCAAAATTCAGCTTCTTCATAATCTGTTCAAAAGGGGAATAAAAGGACACTGCAACCACTACAACTTCGCCCCAAGCACCTTCTATCCAAAAGAAGCAGGTCAGAAAGGTTGCAGCAAAGCGCAAATATTCCTTCTGCACATGGTCCTCTCATGTAGCGCGACTTGTTTAACAACCTCAACTTCAACAAGTTCGTGACAAACTTCCACAAACTGAGCAGCGCGACGTCTCCAACAAGGCAAGCAACTCACCAAGATGCAGATTCACCAAACGTTTTTCCCTCTCCCTTGGGAACTCAACGCAATGGATAACATTGATTCCTAAGGAGGGAGGATTGATCCAGGTGGCTATTGGTGGCCACCGACCTTTTTCGACTGGCTCAAAACAATTTTATGGTAAATTTGGCAATTTACTATTTTTAGTAGTTTTTAACTTTCGGGGCCATTTTGAGGGCCCAAATGAAGGTTTTTTGAGATCAAGGTTCTCGATGATAGTAGAAGGCATGATTTATCCCCCAAAATGAATCTCCTTGACGATGCCTTTCCAATGAGCTATCATACGCCTAAAATAGAGATCGTATGCAAAAGTTACGACCCCGGGAAGTTGATGTACTAACTTACCCAAACGGGGCCCACATGACTTTTGGCGCTTCATCTCCTAGGGTTAGGTTTTTGGATGTCTAGGACTTTTGGAATTCCCATTTATTGTAAAAAGGCCTTCAGAGCCTCATTGTAATCATCTTCTTGCGAATGCGAGTAGCCGTCACATCTCTTCTCAGAGATAAGTTGCCACCATTCTAGCGAGTCTTTCAATCTATAATTTTACAGTCTTTATACATTTCTTCCATTAATAGAAATCCTGTATTACTATATATCTGTGTTTATGGTTGCATCTCTGATAGATTTATGTTATATTATTAAATATCTGCGATATCTTTGTTCATTTCTTTATTATATCTCCACTCTCATTTCATGCCGAAAATAATCCGGATCAGTGGTATAAGAGCAGACTGTTCTTGGTCGTTTTTTTCAGTGTATGTCCCTGACAAGATATGAGTATAGAAAGTTGGGTCTCGAGCTTGTCTCTCTTAAGGAAAATTTGTCTCACACACCCAAGAAGCCCTCAATGGTGGAAGAAAAGAAAAACGACGGAGCAGACAATCCTATTAGTCTCTTACTTGAGCAATCTCTCACGCGACAGAGGGACGAAATGATGGAGAATATTTCGCACATCCTTCAACGCCTGCCAATAGCAACAGGTGCATCTCCATCAAGAAGCCACTTTGGAGGCACCTTGCCTTTCAAGGTACACGTTAATTTTGATATTCTTGTATTTGAAGGATAGATAGATGTAGAAGCCTTAGACAAATGGTTAAATCTGCTAGAAGGTTATTTCTCTATTCACAAATTTTCCGACAAAGAAAAGATCACCTTTTCACTCCTTAAATCTCTCCCCCATATCAAACATTGGTGGCAAACTTATTGGGAGCAGAGTTCCACAGAGGAGTCTGAAATATATGGGGCCAATCCCACTTGGGATTTTTTTGTGGATGCAGTAAAGGAACAATATTACCCTATTGGAAACTATGAGGACCAGTACATGAGATGGACCACACTGCGACAAGAGAGGGGCCATGCAGTTCCGGAGTTCACCAATACCTTCCATACCTTGCACACCAAGCTGGGTATCAAAGACTCCGAACGACATTTGGTTCTGAAATACTGTGGGGCTCTACACAGATATATCCAAACTAAAATGTATTTTCTAGACATCTCATCACTCGGTGCTGCCTATTGATATGCTATTAAAATCGAGCAGAAATTTAAGCACCAGAACAAATAGGATTTTGGTTCTGCAAATCCTCAACAACCAAAGTATGACAAAGACGTCCCTAACAAACAGTCTCCCGAAAACCAGTCCAAGCCACATGAAAAGAAGGGCCATGGGAAGACAAAGAAGGACACTGGAAAATGGTGCGATTTCCACAAAAGCCCCTGGCACAACACTGATGAATGTCGCTCAAAACAATCATTGGTGGCTGAGATCAAAGACAAGGATCCAAACCCTGATTCAGAATCTGATTCTGAAAATACTGGTAAATGACAGATCATTGATGCAGACGCAACTGCTATTGTTGCGAGTGCAACAATTCAACCAGAAGAACCAACAGATCCTAAAGAGGGGGAGCACCTTTTTCATTCACAGATGTGGGTAAAGGGGACCTCGCTGCATTTTATTGTTGATAGCAGAAGCCAGAAGAACCTCATCTCAGCAGAGGTCGTCAAATAGTTGGGATTGTTGAAAACACTACACCCGCAACCATAAAACATCGGGTGGATTCGCCAAGGATGAGATCTTCATGTCAGCCAACAATGTCAATTGTCATATGGCATCCAACCCTTCAAGGATGTGGTATTATGTTATGTTGCTCCACTAGATGTCTGTGATGTTCTCTTGGGCCAACCATATATGTGGAAGCACCACGCTGTTTATGAGTCTCGACCTTGAAGTGTCATTGTTTCTCTGGGGGGTCATCTCTACATAATACTAGAGGTAGTTTCGACTACTGTTCCACCTAAAAAGTGTCGCAAGGTAGTATCTCATACTGCAAAATTCAGCTTCTTCACAATCTGTTCAAAAGGGGAACAAAAGGAAACTGCAATCACTACAGCTTCGCCCCAAGCACCTTCTATCCAACAGAACTAGGTTGGAAAGGTTGCAACAAAGCGCAAAGATTCCTTCTACACACCGTCCTCTCATGTATCCCGACATGTTGAACAACCTCAGCCTCAACAGGTTCATGACAAACTTCCACAAACTGAGCAACGTGGCATCTCCAGCAGGGCATGCAGCTCACCAAGATGCATATTTAGCAAACTCTTTTCCCTCTCCCCCGAGAACTCAACGCAATGGAGAACGTTACTTCCTAAGGAGGGAGGATTGATCCAGGTGGATATTGGTGGCCACCCATCTTTTTCGACTGGCTCAAAACAATTTTCTGGCAAATTTGACAATTTACTATTTTTAGCAGTTTTTAACTTCTGGGGCCATTTTGAGGGCCCAAATGAAGGTTTTTCGAGATTGAGGTTCTCAATGATATTTGAAGGCATGATTGAGCCCCCAAAATGAATCTCCTCAACAATACCTTTCCAACTAGATATCATACGCCTAAAACAGAGATCGTATGCAAAAGTTACGACCCTGGGAAGTTCATGTACTAACTTACCCAAACGGGGCCCACATGACTTTTGGCGCTTCATCTCCTAGGGTTAGGTTTTTGGATGTCTAGGAATTTTGGCATTTCTGTTTATTGTAAAAAGGCCTTCATAGCCTCATTTTAATCATCTTCTTGCGAATGCGAGTAGCCGTCACATCTCTTCTCAGAGATAAGCTTCCACCATTCTAGCGAGTCTTTCATTCTGTATTTTTACAGTCTCTATACATTTCCTTCATTAATAGAAATCATGTATTACTGTATATCTGTGTTTATGGTTGCATCTCTGATACATTTCTGTTCTATTATTGAATATCTACAATATCTCTGTGTTAGCGCTCTGTAATTTGCCTAAGGCTGCTGAGGCAATCACAGAGGTAACCTCGAACCGACCGCTTTTAACGCTGGGATCTAGCCCTTCCAGCTTCAGAGAGGGATCTCTCTATATGATTTAGCTTTGTTTTTAATTTCAGATATTAGGCTAGGTAAAGAAACCGTTGGTTTTGTTGTAAAAGAGTTTTTGGAAGTTGGTTGAGACAATCTACACATCCATTGGGCTATGGGGTCTGGGTTTTAAACAAGATGATTTAATCCTCAGATTTGGACGAAATCCTTTCACAGGGAAAGGTAGCAGCAATATTGGATCGAATCAAGTTATGATGGCGTCGGTTTAAGGAAGAAAAAGGGGAGAAAAATCCAAGCAAAGGAGCAGCTAAGAATTCCTAAGCTGGGTTCTTTAGACGAATAACATAAAGATTATCACAAGCTGAGAGGCAGAGTATCTGCTGATAAATTTTGCCTTTATAACATTCCTTCTGATAATAAGAACTGAAAACAAATTGTGAAGAAGACAAGGAATACATTAACAAAGAAGAAACTCCACCAATATCACCACACAAGAATCCTGTAAAAGAAGCAGGCCTATCACTGATAGATCATTAAAAATTACAGAGAAATTCTTTGGCTAAAACATAGCACTCAGCTCCAGCAAATAAAATTACAAACTCAGGTCTAAACCTCTCACACAGGTTCAGCCAATCAGGAAGACATTTACTGCTGAAAACACTCATACAGATTGAACCTTCTCACATCTAGTCCCAGTCGAACCCCTTTTCTGACTTTTACATGGGTATAAATAAAAAAATTGCTATCAGTCCTCTAAGACTCGAGCTTTAACTCTGCACTCTAAAAATAGGAAAACAGTTACCAAGATTGAGATCTGTAGGCTGTCTTCTGTAACCAACAAGACAACAAATCCCCCTTCCACATCCGGGCCTCATCTCCTTTTATAAAAATAGTAAACTGTTACAAAGATGATGACTCATACCAACTGGTCTCTAACTTTTAGGAAGAGTGACAGGTGTGACTATACCAATTGGTCTCTAACTTTTAGGAAGAGTGACAGGTGTGACTCGTCTCCTACTTTTAGGATTCAGTTTTTATTAGGATTCCTTTCGCCATCCGAAGGATAGACAGCACATGTAGATGAGGGCTTATCTTAATTTTGCCTTGATGTAGCTTCATACATGTGAGAATAAAAAATTGATGTATAAGTTGAGTGTGAGCAAAATCAGGAACTTCTGTAGCGTCCCTAGTTCAATTCTGGCTCTTGGTGCTGCAAAAACCTCCATACCTCTGCAATTCAACCAGTGATATTATGCATAGAAGACACCTTTGCATCTTCAGCTACATGAACCTCGGTGTCCACAGGCTGTCCTTCATCCTCTGCATTTTCCAATGCTGCAGCAGTGGCAACTTCTTCTGCTTTGGGTTGCCTATGCCTCTGAATACTCATGCCTGCTCTCTGCAAGCTCCATCTCTCTTGCTATAACATAATTCATTAGGAGTTCTGCATCTGTATCATGTTCAGATGTGGTATTGTTTCTTTGATGACTAGCAACATCCCTTTCAACAGTAACTGCCTCATCCAAGATATCACCTGCCTTGGTCAAAATGTTTCATGAGGATAGATTACAACTGCCTCCATCGTTTCATAAACCTGTCAAAGATCCTCAAGTGTTTCTGTATCCATACATTTACAACATGTAGAGATGACATATTCCTTGCACTCTGTAAACCATTTTGATAGAATATACATTTTCATTAAAGGTGCGGCTTCTGCAATCATAAATCAAGAACTCAAAACTACAATAAACAGTTACTCAAAGAAATCTGAAGGTGCAATTTCCTCTGAATGGCTTAGAGTGCTTTCACCGGCCAAATCTTCATCAAATAATGGTGCCTGTTTAGCAACAGGAATTGGTTTTGCTGATTCCCATAGTTCTTTCCATAAATTCCCTTTAGAGTGCGTCCTGGAACTAAGACGACCACTTCTAACAGAACCTTCATCATTAGCATTGGTCTCATCAGAAAGATGATCCGTTTCAACTTCACTCCGATCAGGTGGGGAGTACCATCTGAAAAAATCTTCTAAAATACAACCTGGATTGGCAGCCTTGAATGCCTGCATATAAGATAAAAGTTGAGAAACAAAGCTCCCTGGAGGAGCACCATGAACATCTCCTGCTTGTGCACTGTATATATTCTAGTACAGTTTGAGAAATTTAACATGCTCCTCTTCTCCTGGAAAAAGAAACTCAAGATCATCATCAATACGATCAGTAATAGCTGAATTGAGATCACCAGGCCGATTTGTTACAAGGGCAAGAACTATGTCTCTGGATTGGCCCCCCAGCACGATACAAAAAATGCGTTAAGAGCACTCCGCTAGGCTTCACTCATATGGGTGTTGTTAAATGGCGTAGGTCAGTTTTATTACCCACGAGCATCACAACAATGTTGTTATCGGTATGGTCCTGAAGCTCCTTCAGCCATCTCTCCACACTTTCAAAACTTGTATGCCGAGCTATATCATACACCAATAAAGCACCAACAGTCCCCCGGTAGTATGCACTTGTAATGGCTCTGTACCTCTCTTGGCCTACAGTGTCCCATATCCGGGCCTTGATCGTTTTCCCATCCACATTGATGCTGCGAGTTGCGAATTCCACACCAATAGTCGACTTGGATTCCAAGCTGAACTCGTTCCTGGAAAATTAGGACAGTAGATTGGACTTTCCTACAACTGAATCTCATATCAACACCCCTTTGAACAGGTAGTCATAGCGTTCGCATAAAAATGCATCTGCTTCATCAATAAACAATAGTAACCCTTTCCTAGATTTTGAATCCCAATCAAAAAGTTGATGAATTTTTGTAACAACCTGAGTACCCAATACAGATTCTCCAGTCTTTGGATCACTGAAGGTCAATCTAATATTCTATCAACATAACCCCTGTAAACAACTCCGGCACTGCTGGTGATTTCTATGCATACCTCAAGTTGACACCTTTAATCTGATTCAACACATGTCATAGGGTTTTAAACGCTGCGTTTTATATATATAGGGTTTCCCGTGGAAATATCCCACATTCAACGACATAGACTCCGAAGCTAAGGATTATATTAATCAACAAATATATCGCTAGCAATGAAATGAGCCCGAGGCTTGGACTTTGGGGTTTGCGTTGGCGCTGGAGCTGCTTTGTGTGTTTGTTACAGGCTGAAATCCTGCTTATACCTTGGTGTCGAGCATTAGGAGGATGGCCTAGGCTGCATAGAAGCAAAAGGTCGAGGGCTACTTTTAATTTTTTCCAAATTCACCAAATTTATGCGAACAAAACAATTTTGTCTTTGCCCACCAGAATTAAAATTTTACCATTTCGAACCAATCCACCATTCTTTTGCTAGAAAATACACCGAAAATCACTTTGAAGCTCGTGCGCAAGAACTCATCTTATGCTTGTTTGACAAGGTTCATGCCACAGATTCGGCCATGGCGCCATGAGCTAACACTTATGTCTGAAAAGATAAATATTATTCAATTAATCGACTTCCATTATATAGGGTCTCTAAATATATTCTGACCCTGGGGAAGATAGCTCTCAAGGAGGTGTTTAGAATCCATGAACTCTAAATTTCACCGATCACCGCCATGGCTGCCCCCAAACCGTAAACTGGAAATAAAACCATGAAGAAATGAAAAAGAAAAAAATGCTCATTCTCATGGAGCTGGCCAGCTATATCCCTACCTACCCTACTTGCTAACAATTGCCTCTTCATCGCACGGTGCGCTTAATGAAGCCAACCCATCAGCTTGATCCCATTAGATTGGTTTCATCGGTTTGATGAAAATCAAGCACAGCATACCGCAAATTGGCGAATATTTGTCTACATAGAGAAAACGAAGATTGAAATGCTTATATCTAAAAGTAGAGCTCCATATAATTTGCAACCTGGTCAATAAATATATGATCTATTTTTTGATTCTCCAGGTATTCATTCAATATTCTAACATGGATAAGTTTCCCATCCATTTCCTCCATATTAGACTACAAGATCAAGAATCAAGCTCAATTTCAGACTTATGCTTACAAACAAAAGATTCATCAATCAGAAAATCTAAAGAGGACACAATATCTTTTGGTTTTGGAGACATGAGTTGCTCACAAAATTGCTTTGGAGATTGGAAATTGAAGGACTGAATCTGAGTTTTCAAAATCTCAATATCCCTTTCGAGTTTTTCATCCAACAGCTCAAGAACACAAATTTTAAATTCATGAGGAAAAAATTTCAATTTCCAACAACGAGACAGGGCGGTTAACGAAGCTTCTTCAATTGGAAAATCTGCTAAATCATCCCTGAAATATTTTATAGCTTCACAATACATAGGATTTTCCCCATACCTTCTCATCCTAAAGCATCACCAAGGCTCTGAAATATGGATTCTTCAGCAGTGAACTCGCTTACATCTTTGGAAGCTTGGGATTCAGAACAATGGAGTCGCCAAAGTGGAATGGTACAACCTTCCAAGTTGTTTGTCTTATGTTCACCATCGAAAGTCAAACCGAATCAAGTGCGCCTTTGAGAAGTCCCCAAGGTCGCCAAAATGTTAGTCAGAATTGCCTAAGGTCGGCCGAGGCAATCACGAGGTAACCTTTCGAATCACTACTTTTAAAGCCGGGATCTAGCCTTTCAAGCTTCAGAGAGGGATCTCTATATGATTTAACTTTTTTTTAATTTCATATATTAGGCTAGCTAAAGAAACCGTTTGTTGTGAAAAAGAGTTTTTTGGAAGTTGGTTGAGATAGTCTACATCCATTGGGCTATGGGTCCTCAATTTTAAACAAGATGATTTAATCCTTAGATTTGGACGTAACCTTCACGCTGTAAGTGTTGCAGTTTAATATTGTATCGAATCAAGTTATGATGGCGTTAGTTTAAGGAAGAAAAAGGGGAGTAGTGCTGCTAAAGAGAAAACTAAGAATTCTAAGCCGGGTTCTTTAGGGATCTATCGAACATAAATATTATCACAAGTCAGGTAGTATCTCACGATAATTCGCCTTCTATAACATTCCTTCTGATAATAAGAACTCAAAACAAATTGTGAAGAAGACAGGGAATACATTAACAAAGCAGAAGAAACTCCACCAATATCACCACACAAGAATCCTATAAAAAGTGTGCCTATCAACGATAGATTATTAAAATTACGAGAAATTCTCCTGCTAAAACACAACACTCACCAAAGAAATAAAATTACAAACTCAGTCTAAAACTCTCTACACAAGTTCACCAACAAAGATATTATTTCATCACGAAACACTCATACAGATTGAACCTCCTCACATCTAGTCCCAGTCGAACCCCTTTTCTGCCTTTTACATGGGTATAAATAAAAAATTGCTATCAGTCCTCTAAGACTTGAGCTTTAACTCTGCACTCTAAAAAATAGTAAACAGTTACAAAGATATCGACACCGAATACGTTGCTGTCTTCTGTAACCAACAAGACAACAAATCCCCCTTCCACATCCGGGCCTCATCTCCTTTTATAAAAATAGTAAACTGTTACAAAGATGATGACTCATACCAACTGGTCTCTAACTTTTAGGAAGAGTGACAGGTGTGACTCGTCTCCTACTTTTAGGATTCAGTTTTTATTAGGATTCCTTTCGCCATCCGAAGGATAGACAGCACATGTAGATGAGGGCTTATCTTAATTTTGCCTTGATGTAGCTTCATACATGTGAGAATAAAAAATTGATGTATAAGTTGAGTGTGAGCAAAATCAGGAACTTCTGTAGCGTCCCTAGTTCAATTCTGGCTCTTGGTGCTGCAAAAACCTCCATACCTCTGCAATTCAACCAGTGATATTATGCATAGAAGACACCTTTGCAAATTCAGCTACAGGAACCTCAGTGTCCACAGGCTGTCCTTCATCCTCTGCATTTTCCAATGCTGCAGCAGTGGCAACTTCTTCTGCTTTGGGTTGCCTATGCCTCTGAATACTCATGCCTGCTCTCTGCAAGCTCCATCTCTCTTGCTATAACATAATTCATTAGGAGTTCTGCATCTGTATCCTGTTCAGATGTGGTATTGTTTCTTTGATGACTAGCAACATCCCTTTCAATAGTAACTGCCTCATCCAAGATATCACCTGCCTTGGTCAAAATGTTTTCATGAGGATAGATTACAACTGCCTCCATCGTTTCATAAACCTGGCAAAGATCCTCAAGTGTTTCTGTATCCATGCATTTACAACATGTAGAGATGACATATTCCTTGCACTCTGTAAACCATTTTGATAGAATATCCTTTTTCATTAAAGGTGCGGCTTCTGCAATCATAAATCAAGAAATCAAAACTACAATAAACAGTTGCTCAAAGAAATCTGAAGGTGCAATTTCCTCTGAATGGCTTAGAGTGCTTTCACTGGCCAAATCTTCATCAAATAATGGTGCCTGTTTAGCAGCAGGAATTGGTTTTGCTGATTCCCATAGTTCTTGCCATAAATTCCCTTTAGAGTGCATCCTGGAACTAAGACGACCACGTCTAATAGAACCTTCATCATTAGCATTGGTCTCATCAGAAAGATGATCTGTTTCAACTTCACTCCGATCAGGTGGGGAGTACCATCTGACAAAATATTCTAAAATACAACCTGGATTGGTAGCCTTGAATGCCTGCATATCAGATAAAAGTTGAGAAACAAAGCTCCCTGGAGGAGCGCCATGAACATCTCTTGCTTGTGCACTGTATTTATTCTAGTACAGTTTGAGAAATTTAACACGCTCCTCTTCTCCCGGAAAAAGAAACTCAAGATCCTCATCAATACGATCAGTAATAGCTGAATCGAGATCACCAGGCCGATTTGTTACAAGGGCAAGAACTATGTCTCTGGATTGGCCCCCCAGTACGATACAAAAAATGTGTTAAGAGCACTCCGCTGGGCTTCACTCATATGGGTGTTGTTAAATGACGTAGGTCAGCTTTATTACCCACGAGCATCACAACAATGTCGTTATCGGTATGGTCCCGAAGCTCCTTCATCCATCTCTCCACACTTTCAAAACTGGTATGTCGAGCTATATCATACACCAATAAAGCACCGACAACCCCTAGGTAGTATGCACTTGTAATGGCTCTCTACCTCTCTTGGCCTGCAGTGTCCCATATCCGGGCCTTGATCGTTTTCCCATCCACATTGATGTTGCGAGTTGCGAATTCCACACCAATAGTCGACTTGGATTCCAAGATGAACTCGTTCCTGGAAAATCGGGACAGTAGATTGGACTTTACTACACCTAAATCTCCTATCAACACCACTTTGAACAGGTAGTCATAGCGTTCGCATAAAAAGGCATCTGCTTCATCAATAAACAATAGTAACCCTTTCCTAGGTTTTGAAGCCAAAAAAAATTGATGAATTTTTGTAATAGCCTGAGTACCCAATGGGGCTACATCTCCTCCAATCATCAGTGCATATCTTGGATCAATGAAGGCCAGCCCAATATTCTATCAACATAACCCTAAACAACCCTGGCACCTGCGCAGTCGCCTTCTATGCATGCGCCCTCCTCTGCGTTGGACACCTTTAATCTGATTCAACACCTGTCATAGGGTTTTAAATGCTGCGTTTTATATATTAGGTTTCCTGTGGGCAATATCCCACATTCACACGATAGACTGAGCTTTAAGTGATTATATTAATCAACAGTCATACATTGTAGAAATGAAATGAGCCCGAGGCTTGGGCTTTGGGGTTTGGTGTTTGTGCTGGCGCTGCTTTGTGTGTTTGCTGTTGGTGTATTGAACGGTGTTTATCCCTTGGTGTCGAGCATTAGGAGGATGGCCTAGGCTGCATAGAAGCAAAAGGCCGAGAGGCCATTTTTAATTTTTTCCAAATTCACCAAATTTTGGCGAACAAGCCAACTTTGTCTTTGCTCACCAGAATTAAACTTTAACCATTTCGAACCAATCCACCATTCTTTTTCTAGAAAATACACCGAAACTCACTTTGAAGCTTGCGCGCAGGGACTCGTCTTATGCTTGGACAGTGTCGGGCGCTTTCCGCCGCATTCGCCATGCGTCATGAGCGAATACATATGCCTGAAAAGATAAATATTATTCAGAACACTGATCCCCTATTATATAGGGTTCTAACACTCTGTTCATTTCTTTATTATATCTCCGCTCTCATTTCATGCTGAAAATAATCCGGATTAGTGGTATCAGAGAAGGCTGTTCTTGATCGTCTTTTTTAGTGCATGTCCTCAACAAGCTCTCAGTATAGAAAGTTGGGTCTTGAGCCTGTCTCTCTTGAGGAAAATTGCTCTCACACACCCAAGAAACACTCAATGGTGGAAGAAAAGAAAAATGATGGAGCAAACGATCCTATCAGTCTGTTGCTTGAGAAAGATCTCACGCGACAGGGGGACGAAATGATGGAGAATTTTTTCCACTTCCTTCAATGCTTGTCGATAGCAATAGACGCATCTTCATCAAGCAACCACTTTGGAGGCACCTCTCCTTTCAAGGTACAAGTTAATTTTGATATTCCTATATTTGAAGGATAGATAGATGCAGAAGCCTTAGACAAATGATTAAATCTGCTTAAATATCACCTTCACACTCCTTAAAGCTCTCCCCCATGTCAAACATTAGTGGGAAACTTATTGGGAGTAGAGTTCCATAGAGGAGTCTGAAATATATGGGGTCGATCCCACTTGGGATTTTTTTGTGGATGCGGTAAAGGAACAATATTACCCTATTGACAACTATGAGTACCAGTACATGAGATGGACCATACTGCGACAAGAGAGGGGCCAAGCAGTTCCAGAGTTCACCAATACCTTCCATACCTTGCACACCAAGATGGGTATCAAAGACTCAGAACAACATTTGGTTCTGAAATACCATGGGGCTCTACATAGATACATCCAAACTGAAATGGATTTTCTGGACATCTCATCACTTGGTGCTACCTATCAATATGCTGTTAAAATCGAGCAGAAATTTAAGCACTAGAACAAACAGGATTTTGGTTCTGCAAATCCGCAACAACCAAAGTATGACAAAGACGTCCCTAACAAACAGTCTCTTGAAAACTAGTGTAAGCCACATGAAAAGAAGGGTCACGGGAAGACAAAGAAGGACACTAGAAAATGGTGCGATTTCCACAAAATACCTTGGCACAACAGTGATGAATGTCTCTCAAAACAATCATTGGTAGCCAATATCAAAGACAAGGAGCCAAACCCTGATTTAGAATCTAATTCTGAATATACTGGTAAAGGACAAATCATTGACGTAGACCCCACTGTTATTGTCGCGACCAAAACAATTCAACCAGAAGAACCAACAGATCCTGAAGAGGGGGAGCACCTTTTTCATTCACAGATGTGGGTGAAGGGGACCCCGCTGCATTTTATTGTTGATAGCAGAAGCCAGAAGAACCTCATCTCGGAAGAGGTCATCAAACAGTTGGGATTGTCGACAACACCACACCCTCAGCCAGACAACATTGGGTGGCTTCACCAAGGATGAGATCTTCATGTCAACCAGCAATGTCGATTGTCATATGGCATCCAACCCTCCAAGGATGAGGTATTATGTGATGTTTCCCCACTAGATGTCTATGATGTTCTCTTGGGCCAACCATATATGTGGAAGCGCCATGCTGTTTATGAGTCTCGACCCCGCAGTGTCATTGTTTCTCTGGGGGGTCATCTCTACAGAATACCATAGGTATTTCCGACTATCGTTCCACCTAAAAAGTGTCGCAAGGTAGTATCTCATAATGAAAAATTTATCTTCTTCACAATCTGTTCAAAAGGGGAACATAAGGACACTACAACCACTACATCTTTGGCCCAAGCACCTTCTATCCAACAGAAGCAGGTCGGCAAGGTTGCAACAAAGCGCAAAGATTCTTCCTACACACCATCCTCTCATGTAGCCCGACTTGTTGAACAACCTTAGCCTCAACAAGTTCGTGAAAGACTTCCACAAACTAAGCAACGCAACGTCTCCAACAAGGCAAGCAGCTCACCAAGATGCAGATTCAACAAACGCTTTTCCCTCTCCCCTGGGAACTCAACGCAATGGAGACCATTTCTTCCTAAGGAGGGAGGATTGATCCAGGTGGATATTGGTGGCCACCCACCTTTTCTGATTGGCTCAAAACATTTTTCAAGCAAATTTGGCAACTTACTATTTTTAGCAGTTTTTAACTTTCGGGGCTATTTTGAGGGCCCAAATGAAGGTTTTTTGAGATCGATTTCCTCAATGATATTCAAAGGTGTTATTTATCCCCAAAAATGAATCTCCTCGACGATACCTTTCCAACGAGCTATCATACGCCTAAAACGAAGATTGTATGCAAAAGTTACGACCCCGGGAAGTTGATGTACTAACTTACCCAAACAGGTCCCACATGACTTTTGGCGCTTCATCTCCTAAGGTTAAGTTTTTGGATGTCTAGGACTTTTGACATTCCTGTTTATTGTAAAAAGGCCTTCAGAGCCTCATTGTAATCATCTTGTTGAGAATGTGAGTAGCCGTCACATCTCTTCTCAGAGATACGCTGCCACCATTCTAGCAAGTCATTCACTCTGTATTTTTACAGTCTCTGTACATTTCTTTCATTAATAGAAATCGTGTAGTACTGTATATCTGTTTTTATGGTTTCATCTCTGATACATTTTTGTTATATTATTGAATATTTGCGATACCTCTGTTCATTTATTTATTATATCTCCGCTCTCATTTCGTGCCGAAAATAATCCAGATCAGTTGTTGAAGCGTTGAACCCTGGGTCTACCCGTGTGCCAACAAATGGCTCTTACCTTTTCCTAACGATTTTCCTTGCATAATTCTGACTGATGTAGCTCTAGCTCCTAGCACCTGCTTCCTACACACAATAAGAAAAAAAATACCAATCTCAAGCCTCTTCAAGCAATAGGTTCATATAAAAAATCCCTTAGATATAATTTGATCTACTAAGTGTAGATCTACCATTAACATATACAT
>SNQJ01S0090237.1:26239-42828 GCA_010110895.2 Picea sitchensis | reverse complement strand
GCTTGTGAGGAGTTGGGTTTATCTCAGCTGTGTTGGAGTGGTAGCTCAGCCGTGGAGGCGAGCTGAGATGCTAGTCTATCTCTGGTTCTTGTGTGGCCCCTTTGCGGCTCAGGGAGCTAAGGGGGAAGCAGAGTACCCCTAGCGATTGGCTGGGAGGTACCGGTGAGCATTCTACAATTGGCAAGAAGGAGCGGCAAGAAGCGCGGGACATCGATCGAGGCGGTCGTAAGGAAAAAGGTACGCACGTCATTTAGTAGAGTAAAATGCATTAGGCCATGATTAGATTGCTTAAGTAATGAAAATCTAGATGGATGAATGTGGAATTTGCATTATTGTTGTTATATTCTTTAATTCAACGTCACCGACTGCATAAAATGATTGCTGTTATAATTTAGGGATGTGTATTTGGTTATTGAAAAACTCTGTCGCAATTTCGTAGGAATTCTTTCTGAGACATAGTTCTGAGAATTTGTTTGGGGAAAGTGTTTTGAATGTGGAATTTCTGGAATTTCGTTTTTGTAATTCATTGTTGTGGTTGATGATAGACCACATTTTTTTTTGGGAAAGGATCTCACTGTGTGCGTTTTTTTTTTCTGTGGTGGTTTGGGGCGTTTTTATTTTCAGTGGGCCATTTGTGTTGGGCGTATTATTTACGTGCAGTGGGCAATTATTATTGGGTTTTTTTCTCTCTGTGTTTAACCTTTCTTTTACCTACGTTTTTGTGTTGATGTCTCCCGCTTGGGGTTGCATATCCTAGGCGATTTGGGGAAGGTAGATACCCACACAAACCGCCCACATATCTCTACAACCGAGCATTTTCTTGCTCATCTCTGGTGCGATTCGTGGGGGGGGAAATACCCGCGCGAATGCGACCCTCTACCCTCTGTGTTTCTTCTGGTAAACCCCACCCCCCCCGGATGCTAAGGGACCCTTCTCACCGGCTTGTCTGTCTTGTGGCAGTGAATATCTACCTTTCCGGGATGACCATCCTCTGACTGAACCGTTTCCATTTCCTGACAGCATCCTTCCTTG
The DNA here is from genome assembly GCA_010110895.2 of Picea sitchensis. Taxonomy (NCBI): domain Eukaryota; kingdom Viridiplantae; phylum Streptophyta; class Pinopsida; order Pinales; family Pinaceae; genus Picea; species Picea sitchensis. Next base: position 41,796 of record SNQJ01S0090237.1, on the reverse strand, counting down.
TCATGCAGTTTTGTTTTATTTAAACACGGGACCAGAAAATGCGTGGGAGGAATTCGTCTTGATGTCAGTTGAATCTGATCGCTTCCAGGGTCTTTTAGCAGATGTGAATTAAAGAACCCTTCCTTCTTTTGTTCTTATGATTTTAGTTTCCTAAAAGAATAACAGAACACGATTTACTTCACGTTTTGGTTTTAAAAAAAAGGGGAACCTGTGTAAAGAACATAAGTGATTACCTTTTTACGGTAACCTTACACCCAACAATTTACCTCCTTTTGTTAAGCATTCCTCACAGCATTCTGCATAGGGTATTCAAGGAAAAACCCTTGGGTTAAACCTTTCACACAGTTTTTTTTACCTCGTTTTAGCTTCTATCTATAACCAGCAATCTACCTTCCTTCCTTAAGGGCATTCTACCTTAATTTGGGTGATAATTCTTTAACATCAATACTGTTTAGTTGGCGATTAACATTAGCAAGATATTGCTTAGTCAATTTATAATTGAGGATAATGATAAACAAGGAATGTTAATATAGGGTAATGAGATGTGCTGGAATTGTTAACACGTAATTGAAACGTTAATTATTGTAATGTCATGGATTATTAAATTAAAGGAAGTCATTTATTTTAGATATGTTACCGAAGGTGTAATTAATTTCAAATTAAGTGTCTTACCCATTTATAACCTTATTGGTTCTCTTATTGTTATATCCTTCTGTGAATTTTCTCATTTGGCAAATTACCTTTCATTTCCAACGATTATGTATTTATTTTAAATGGCAACGCTACTAGGATAAAGGTATCAATATGTTCATTCTGGTCTGGTATTTGTAGCTCCTTCGTTATTAGCAACCAATAATGCAAATCTTATTGTTAGTGCCCTAGTAAGGGTTAATGTCCTGCCACTTGTTATGAAAGCGATAAGGGGATGGAGCGATGAGGTTAGTGAAGACGATCAGCTGTCCTTCATAACTTTAGGCATTAAATATTTCAATACATGTAAGCAGTCATCACAGCTGTCCCGTATATATGTCCGTGTTGATGAAATAGCTATGCTTTTTGTTCCTAAAAATCTTGATAATTATATATATATTCTAAGTGAAAGTAATGAACTTCCATAACAGAGATGTTAATGTAATGTCCCTTAATTTGGAATGTGCTTGTAGTTGAATGTTTAGTGGAGTAATGTACTTACTTATAACCCTTTTATTATGTGGGTACATATATATTTAATAATTTAATAATAGATTTGGTTGAAGTGATTAAATTATCTTATGCAAATTTTGGGAATTTTAATTGTTTATTTAGGAAGGTTAATTGATTTATTGATGTGGCGTAACATGCATACACGTAATAATCATAAAATGCTATGTTATTTTTATAAATAAATGTAGAGATTTATGTTATTTTCATGAATTTGAAATGATTATTTTTAAGTTTAGAAAGTGTATTCAATATGTTAAGTTTTATAATCATTTTATAATGGCCGTGTTATTTGGTAACACATCGATTTTATTTTGAATATTGTAATAAGGAGTCCTTCTACATTTGACGTTTAATTCTTGTGATTTTTAATTAATGTCATTTTAGCATTATCATTTTGTCCTTTTTATAATGCCCCTCTTAATTATTGTCAAATATTGGTATACTTGATGTTATTTAGTTATGAGGTTACTTGTCCTTTTAATGTTGTTATTTTAGAGGTAACATTTTAAATATCTTTATATAGGGCACCTTTTAAAATATTGTTATTTAAATAAGGTCATTTTAAATATTGTAATTGCTACATCCTGTCATTTGTAAATAGGATGGTTTATTGATACATTCAAATATGATGATTATTTTATTGCTATAGGTGAAGGAAGGATGTTATGGCATACTGATGTCCTGGAAATATTGTTTATAAATTTCGTAATTGTAATGTATTGTTGAAATAGGAACTTGTGTGTTTCTTACCTCATAAACAAGATGACAAGATTAGAGTTGAAATGTATGACCTTTATTTATTTCAATGCTAGTGTAATTAGAAGGGAGATGATATGGTTATCTTATTGTGATGTTAGTGTAGTCTCTTGACATTGATAAGACTTACTTAGTGGAATGCCCCAGACTATTATGCNATTAGAGTTGAAATGTATGACCTTTATTTATTTCAATGCTAGTGTAATTAGAAGGGAGATGATATGGTTATCTTATTGTGATGTTAGTGTAGTCTCTTGACATTGATAAGACTTACTTAGTGGAATGCCCCAGACTATTATGCGTTAAATTACTCGGAGTTAGTAATTGAGGGTTGTTGAGTCTTGATTTATGATGTACTTGGGTTTGTTGTCGGAGTCCTCTTATCATGCCCCATCCGTAAGGGGCATATTTTTCCTTCTAATTTACGTTGTACTTGATTGTATTCAGTTAGTTTCTTGGTGTGTTGTGTCGGTTGGGATGTAGACACCTCCATGTTCCTCAGAACAGTCGCCAGCCTTGAGACATTAAATGGTTAAAATCTATATGTAAGCAAACTAATGTGTGCAGAGATTAGAACATGAATATCTTTCAAGAAAGATGTTTCCTTCATCTGATTACCTCGACTTGCATAACCTACAAAGGAAGTAAAATGAGGATTTAGTAACTATGCTAGCATTTTAAGTTTGTGGAAATCAAACAATAGAATAAGCCAAGGACAAAACTTAGCTTGAGTTCAGAATTAGATCAACGGTTAACGTTAACTTCGACTTTTAGAGCTCTGGGTTATTTCTGATGTTAGAAACTGGTTTTTCCTGAAGTACATACTCCCGAAGTGGTATAACTTGCTGACATCACTGATGACTTCACATTGGCAGAGTGGTTTACATGTGTCACTTAGATTCGTGACTTACACGTACCTGAAATTCCATTTTCATCTTGACACTTGTCATCATATGATTGTGCCACATGTACTTGTTGATGTGTTTTGCTGACATAGATATCGTTCCACCGAACATATACTCCTCCTGGAACTATCGATTGTGATCAGTTCTAGATCAATGGTCTAGTTGATTTTGGCCATTGGGAATTTGGGTTATCCATTCCAAATTCTCAATTCTCCCAAAGTGAGATTCTCTAAATTAAACTCGAGCAACTTGAATTCATATAACGGTCAATTTTTGACACAAAAATATTTAGGTGGTGGCACAATCTAGTAAACTTGGCGAAGACCTTAGCTAGATCATGGTTGCATTAACTTTGATCATGATCTATTAAGATCAATTGTCCGAAGGCATTGTAGAGATCGAATTTGCCCGACAGATAATTCTACTAGACGGTCCCACAATCCAAACCACATTTTCCCTGAAGGGGTACGTGTCAGCATGGGGACGATTACAAAATGATCAACAAGTTACTCCAAAACCGCCAACCCATGTTCCCAAAATTAGAAAAGTACTAAATTTGATGTGACATTTTCAGTATTTATTAGTTCAAGTATGGAGACTGTGGGCCCTAGTGGATGCGTGGTGACTGATCCCAAGGTCCAGAGACTTGGTACTCTAGAGGAATTGTGTTGTAGTTGCATTGAGTTGATAACTCCTGGAGGAAAGAATTAATCTCGATCGTTGATCGGGAGAAGGTATGTGGCAACTGATACTATAGTTCAGAGACTGATCACTCTTGAAAGCTGCAGGGTATGGACAAACCAGAACTTTCGAAGCCCAGAGTTCCATAATAAATCCCAACCGTCAATTTTTGAGGATCTTGTGGATCGTTGATCCACCCCACTTCACAAAGCTCGCCAGTTCGGTGTTCAAGAGAAATAAGGCACGAAGTATCAAGAGCTTCTGAAGCTGAAGTTCTAGAGGCTTGAATCTCTCAAGGCTCTGAATAAGAATCTATTTGATAGAACCAGGTCACAGCCCATGGTCACATGGAATTGAAGGATGAAGAAAAAGGGATAGTGCCCAAAAACTATGTTAAAGAAGGGAAAATGGATTAGGAAGGAAGCCTGTGGGTTTTGTTTGGTTTGAAATTGCATCAAAAGAGGTATTGAAGACCTGGAAACTTCTTGATAGGATCCAAAAAATATATAAGAGACATTAGCTCTAAGAAAATAGATCAACTACACAAGGAATGCATCAAATAAAAAACACAAGTCTTAAAGGATCATATATTTCTTCTCAAAGCTCAAAACTGAGCAACTTATCATCACATCACAATGACATTGACTATTTAAATCAATGACAACATATTAAAGATAATATTCCCAGTAGGTCATGGTCACCAAACGCTTCAATACAAATAAGTGTGTGATTTATAATCCAATAACGATGTTATAATGAAATATAATAGTAAGAGACAAGTGGAATTTAAATCTCCTTCAGCCTTTAAGAGGGATAATAACAAAGAAGTAAAACTGATATCCATACATTAAAGGAATAAGATCTATATAATGGATTATCTCTGTGTTGTAAACAATGTTGGAGATTCAATGGAATTTAATGACCTCTAACAAAAAACATATTTATTTGGGAAATTTGGGGTACATTACACACAAACCTCAATAGATCTAGAAATTTATTAATCAGATCATCCATAGAGATTTGTCCTAGCAAAGATTCATAAAATTATTTAGTATTTATTTCATAATAACTTTCTGATAGGTATTGTTTCTTGAAATTCTTTCTGAATTTTAACCATTCCATCCATTTTTCTTTGAATCCTTTCGCTAGCTTCAGGTCTTGCCACCAGATATGTAACGACCCCATCATTACGACTACAAGCGAAGCAAAATGTGCAATTTTTTTTTGTTTTTAGGCAGGAAGGAAATGACGACACAATTAACCACACTTATATGACGAACACACGCATGCCGATCATGCAACAAACAACTATGATTGCACACACTAAAACAAGATAAACTGGGTGAAACATGCTGAAATCTAGGGCAGACATAAAAAATTACCTACCCGCCACAACGTGAAAACAACTACAAGATAAAGTCCAAATCCCCAATCCCAACACAACAAAATCCTTGCGCAATGAAAAACAAACTATACATATTAAATTAATTATTACCAAACAAATGGTTCCCTGTACTAAATTCCAATTTCGTTATCACATAGGTTTTTCCTAAGGAGGAAATTTGCTATTGTTTAAACTGGAACATTATTAAAATTGCTATCTATATAATCTATATATTTATATTATTGTATCACATATATAAAGAAATGTTGCCATTACATATTAATTTTCTAGTTATACACAACATCCCACACACTCGACAAATAGTTGTTGTATACAAATATCATTGTCGTCTAGGTTAATTCTCTATAAATTCGTTGTCTATACCATACAAGCTAATAATGAAATTAACAATACAAAAAATATCGTTTAAATATAGTGCTACCCCTTATTGATATATAGAGAGGGTATGCAATGATGATGTATAAGGAGGATGTATATTGTCTAAAATATATTTCTAAGTTAAAAAGATGTTGCTGCGCGAAAACATGATAGTTATGGAGAAATATGATATCGTCGTGTCATTAACGTAAAAACACTGCCATCTCTATAATATGATATCTATCAATAAAATAAATGATGTTTATTACATAAGATTGCTTCCATTTATCATAAGTTGTCTATCAAATAAAAAGGGTGAAAACACAGTCGACACACCATTACAAGGTAATTACTCAGTTTGAATACCATCGCTGAGTGAAAATTATGGTTGTCAGGCGTTGTTATCTCAATCCCACGAATACATCACCATCTATTAGTTTTCACATATTTAGACATGGTTGTAGTTTATTTTATAGGGAATCACTTAATTAAACACCATCCATAAATTTTTTGCCAAATGTTACTGTTAAGGAACGACCATAGATAAAAATAACTGGTATATAATGATGTAAAACCATTGTTACATCATAAATATAAAATCATAATTACACAATCAATTAACATTGTAAATATCATCATAAATAGAAATCATAAATATACAATCACACTGTAAAGACGTCGTCATGATATAGCCAATAAGATGTCAATCAACACAAAGCTATTTCTTTTAAAAGTTACTCTCATCAACTCGCAGTGTTTAATTATATTAAAAGAATTTAAAAACTCTATGAGTTTATTCTATGCCTGTGGTGTATTATTTTAGTAGTTGGGTAACTAAAATCCCCTATGGTAATAATCGATGGGTAAACATTCTACGAAATGATACAATTCAATTAATGGCTACATAAAAATTCACAGTGCAAAAGGGACCATGACTAAATCGTAGAGGTGCAACAGTCGCCATTCAATCCAAATCCGTCAATGCCAACCAATGCTATCTACGTTGTGGTAAGGGTTGGGTGAAAGTGGTGTGAATGGCCATAAATTTCATAGTGTAATTGTGAGTTATGTGCGACTGAAACAATATGGTGAGTGTTGTGCGAGGTGCCACAGAGTTCATATGAAATCGTTGAGTAATATCCCAGAAAAATCGTGGGGGTGAGTGCGATGTGAATAGTTGGGAGTTTAGATGAAACCATTGAGTAAAAGCCCAGAAAAATCGTGGGGGTGAGTGCATTGTCAATCGTTGGTTAAGTGCGTTCAATTCCCAGTCAGTACACAGGTAAATTCATGTCATATCAGGGTAAGAGTGCGCCGAGTTTTCTCACCATAAGCATATTCAGTAAAAGGTAATTTTATAGTGTTTACTCACCATCAAAAGTTAAAAATAAAACTTAGAGTAAAATCTCTCAGGAAATTGGATGTAAAATCCGTGTCAGGTGTCAATAAAATCCGTGTCAGGTTAACACAAGAAAACACATTCACTATAAGTAAATAAAACGATGTAATGCGGATTCAAAACTCAGTAATAAGATAGAAAAATGTTGTAGAATCCCATGTTTAACTGTATAAGTGACTGTAGTCAAAATAAAATCATTGTGCTAAGAAGGATAAATTTGCAGTCTGTAAATGTATAAACAAAGGGTAAAGTCTCAGGCCAGAAGGGTTAAACGTAAGGTAAAATGGCATTTAAATAATTTAAATTGCAGAGTTAAAAATTAGGGGATGCAGAGTTAAAAACGCAGAGGATATTCAGTGGTTCGTGGATAGGAGTGATAAAAATGGCAGAATCACTCAACACAAGAAGGCACAATGACCATCAATCAACCAAGAACAATCAACAGGGGTAGACGATTGGGAAACACATCCTTCGTTCATCATCCACACACAGAAAAGCAGGGCATTAGGATCTATAGGTCTATTAACACTGAAGTGATGACCATCGATCCGGCTCCTGGCCAACTGCTCAGGCGAGAACTCATGAGCTAGGGACGAGGATGAAGTAACAAGCACAAACTCATCACAAAATAAATAGAACCATAAGGCAGTCACCACATGTAGGGTTCAAAAGCCAAGGGAATCAATCAACAACAAGCTTAAGGCTATGGGGAATTAAGTTATCCATTAAAATGCTAAGTCAAACATTTTCTTTACCCAATTAAAAATATAGAATTGAAAGCGTGAGGTACAATAAGAATCTACCATGTAGAATCAAGTAAGCATACCGTATCGCAAGTCGTTCACTCTAAGTCGTTGTCCCACGCACTCTATGTCGCTCCCTCTTTTTGACTGATGAGACTTCACTGGTACCTCTCAACCAACGCTAGGGTTACTCTTCGTCCCCCTTAGCCCCCCGAGCCACAAAGGGGCCACACTCACTGAACCATAGATCAACTAACTCCCATCTCACCTCGCAAGGTTGAGCTACCACTCCTCACCGAGCTGGGCATCCCAACTCCCACAAGCTAAGACAGTCAACTCTAAAATTTTGCAGCGTAACGTTACACTTCCCAGAGGAGATCCATCATCCTTCTCTTCCTTCCTTTATATAGAGTTTCTAAGTCATTTACTTTCCAAAAATCCCATTTAATTTATTGTTCAATAATTTAATTCATAAAATCCTCTCCATACATGTGTTACCCATCCCCTTCATTGCACCATAAATTAATTTCATTTATTAATTAATTACTCCTATTTCCCTCACCCAGCTAAAAACATTCCTAGAATCGCTCCTAGGTGTCCTCATATTCCCTTACACATTTTAATGACTTACCCCCTTACTAATTTACTAGTTGACTTTAATTTATAAAGTTCTTAAATTCTAGATACCTTACTAAGTTAGTATTTTTGTTTTTTCCTTGTGCTTCTCCTTTCTTTCTATGTTTCCCTCTTTTTCCTAGTTTCCAAATTATTTTAAATTTCCCTCTTTCCCTTTTCATTTAAAACTCAAATTGGAAAGTGTAGAAGATTACTTTTTTCCCCCTTTTCTTTTTAATTAATAAATTTTAATTAGCATATGTAACAAAACAATTATTTCCCCTTTTTCCTCCTTTTTAAATATTATCCCCCAAAATATTTTTATCAATTAATTGAATCACTTACCCCCTTCTCGTCACATGATTAATTATGATTATGATTATTATTTATTTATTTTTATTTTTATTTTTATATAAATATACATATTTTTTTTCACAAGTATCACTTAGACCTAGACATTATTTTCCTAGGCTCGACGACATTTTATTAGGGAAATTGTTTTAAATATTTCTCATCACATTATTCCTTATAAGGCCATATAGGTTTATTCATTTATTAATTAAAAATGTGGCACTCCCTTTAGGATGCAGTAGGTGCTCCAAGGGTGCCACTCTACTCATTTTGTTTCCCTTGCGTGACGTGCCCTTCAGGACACACTCTATGCTCCAAGGGTGCCCCTCACCTCATTATGTTTCCCTTGTGCGATGTTCCCTTCATGACACATTCTGTGCTCCAAGGGTGCCACTCCCCTCATTATGTTTCCCTTGCACGATGTACCCTTCAATATGCACTCCATCCTCCAAGGGTACCACTCACCTCATTATGTTTCCCTTGCACGACATGCCCTTAAGGATGCACTCTATGCTCCAAGGGTGCCACTTGCCTCTTGACTGACTTGGTAGATATCAAAAACCCCTAGTGTCAATACTCCACCATATGATCTTGTGGGATACTAAGGGCCTCTAAGGAATAATTCCCCTTCCTTATTGCGTGTCCCTTAGAATCATTGTGAGCGACTGTCGCAGTCTACCCTCATGGCATCGTGGGTCTTCTCGAGCTAGGTAGTCATTAACCTACAGTTAGAGCCACGGTGGGAGTGCTAATATGTTGTGGAAGGAATGTTGTCCACACCTCTCCCTCAACATATTTGGTTATCGTGTCTGACCCCTCTACTCCACATCTAAGTCTAGTCGGTAAGCTATCGTCAACCTGTATCATCAACGAATCATGTCAGAGATAATATCCATAATCATATCATCTAATCAGATGCACAAATGTCATATATATATATATATATATATATATATAAGAATCAAACCCCAATAGTCCACTCCCTGACATGATCCGGAGTCTAAGGGTTTCATCTATGCTTCAACATCCTCGAGGTGCAAATCCTGCACACTCAGTAGAACCGAGTCAATAGAACCTATCTAGGTCAATATAGAAAAATGACATATAATCACATCCATAATGTCTCATAGAAATAATCAACGGTCAAAGGTATAATAATATGGATCTCTTGCAAGCAAGTGTCCTCAAAGAATAAGTTTTCTCAATGCGCACAAGAGAGGGATGTTACAAGATACTAGTTTTTTCTTTTAAGTTATAAATGGTCATTCTAACCTTCATATTACTAGAATAATTATAAATCTGAAAGTATTTATTTATGTCTAGAAGCCAGTCTCCAACGTCCTCTCCAGTCTTTGATTCTCCATCAAATGTCGAGAGTTTTATATTTTTGAATTCACCTTCAAAGTGATCCAATTGTTTTCTCTTGTTTCCTGTAGATGCCTTGTTTTATGTCATGTGTGTGTCTTCAAAAGAGTTGTATTCTCTTTTTGTTTCATGCCTGGAATTCTTTGAGGAATTTTTATTAACCTCCTCTTCCATCTCATTATTTATTGGATTCTAATTTTTTGCTATACTGCGTAACAACATTTCATTTATTTTGATTTGACCTTCTTGAGATTTATTTAACATTTCATTATCAAATTTAATCACCTGCAATTCCACAATAATATTCCTCATCATTTCCAATACTTGGGTAGTTGAAATTCCCTCACTGTGATGTTGTAGATCTCTAGGGAGATCTTGATTGTGGCTCCTCTCGGGTCTATCTCCTTCTCCATTTTGCGTTGACATTTTTACAAAATACAATTTTTTTCTTTTGTAACAATAAATATTATTTGTTATATTTTTCCTTTAGAAAATTAAGTTTCTGGTGTTTCCCTTAAACCTAAGTGTTGTAACCAACAACTTTGATACCATATGTAATGTAGCCCAAAATTTTCTACTAAATTTTTTTTTGAATAGAGGGGGAGCAACTATTAGTCTTATTGCCATTGACATTATAAGTCTGACCAATGTTTTCAACCATTTATTACTCGACTCACTTCTTTGTTCTCAACTTAAAAACTTTATTTATACAATTATTCATAAGAGAGGAAATTAATACTCTAACTATAATGATATCTTCTCATATCATTCTTGTATTATCCTTGTAGTGTGATGCACACGCCCACTACCTCTCAACCCACAGGTCAAATGGTTCGCGTGCTCACAGGATCTTTCTTTTCTTCATGGCCCAAAGAACTCTAAGGCTCTTCTAATTCCCTATCAGGAAATATGCACCCACAACGATTCTTTTACTGGATCCCCTTTTCACACTCGGGAGATTAGACTTCGCGACTTTGCGATGTCAAAGGTCGAGCGCCTGTCTCTCGAATCCCCAAAACCCGACAACAGTCAATGTTGACCCCTTCCGGTTCCTTCCGGGGTTTTCTTTATCGTGATTTCAGCACTCGCGATATCGAACACTTTGGTTTACCGATCCCCGACTCTCGATATGCCGAAACTCCGACACACACACGAGTTGACTATTTGACGGTCCTTCACTCCATTGGCGATTCGGACTTCACGATATCGTGAATCTTGATGATGATGTTTCGGGACTTTGACCCATGAATCTCCAAAATAGTGGGCCACCTATCCTCTCACAGACTCCCCTATGGCCCCACACAATCCTTATGTCTTTCGGGGTATCGCGTATCGGAATATCGCGATTCGTGTCGCAATTATTTTGGGACTTCTCGCCTCGAAACCCCGATATAGTGTGCCACCTATCCACTTACCGACTCCTATGTCCCCACACTGTTCCTTAGCTGTCGGGATATCGCGTATCAGAATTTCACGATTCTCGTTGCAATATTACAGAGTTTCAACCCATGAAACCCCGATATGCGAATCCACGTGTAAATCCGACAGCCCTTGTGGCTCAGATCTACGGTCCTTCCCCTCCTAAGATTTGAACCCTCGACGCTTCTTCCGTAATCTCCCTGCTCCTCAGTGAGATCTAACAACTCACGAGAGTTCACAAATTCTCCTCAGAGAATTCTGACCGTCTGTCTTTCCCGATGAATTCTGCGAAATGACTAAGTGTTCCTCCGTGGAACTCGTCCACCTACACGCAATCTTGCGACGCTTCTTGAGAACTCCATGACACAAGCTTCCTGTGATTCTCCTTGGCAAATTACTCGAAGGTCCTATACCTCCTGATCTTTCCCAACTCTAAATCTTTCATAACACTTTGCACGTACTCCTTGCGGCAGACACTCAACCACTTCCAAGGGTTGAATCCTTTCGACCCTGCACACCCCTGCAACAACGGTCCCTCGACATTTTACTCAAGTTCACAAACCTGAACTTAGCTTGGCCTGCACACTCCTTACACGACACCTGTGCTCGACTGCACTATTGAGGAAATGAGAACAAAAGTAAAACTATCTGAGCTTTAGAGATGCAACCCTGAATTCTTGTCAACACACTCCTTGCAGACACTTCAACTCCACTCCTTGCAGGAACTTTTTCTCAGATAGAGAAACAATTGAAACTTATTCCATCTTCCTTTCAGACTTCAAACTCAAACATTAAATCATATACACAACATATAAATCAAATGTATAATAGGAAGCAAACCTTCATGAGCATATCATTCAACATCAATACCCAGAGAACAAACACAAACCATGAATTTGAATCAACCTCTTTATATTAATCCAAATATTTGTACATTGGTGTTCTTACACAGCTCTCTGCATGCTCTTCTCTCTCTATTCTCACTACTCAATGATGTTACAATACACAATGAGGGTGTCTATATCCGGTTTCCCTCTTGCGCTCTCAAACAGTCTAATCTAGAATTAAATTCTATCTACCTGCATTAACTACTATAAATGCCTTCTACCTACTAAGGACAAGAGCAATCGCTCAAGGTCCATTTACATTATACAAGTGCACTTCATCTTAATGACTTCATTTAAGATGGCGCAACAACTTCAAGGTAATTTCAAAATTTGCGTTGGCGCTTGTCCAACTGTCTGATTGCTTCTGCGCTGGCTCGCTTGATATTGGTGATGCTCCTGCATCATACTCCCTCACTTGAAAATCTTCATGGGATCCTGTCCATGATCTCATGCATGGTCTGTCCATGCTTTTGTATCTCTGCTTCACTCTCCCAACTGGCATCTTCAACTGGATGGTTCTTCCACTTGACCAGATACTCAAAGTATTGATTTTTCCTAGTCCTCTTGCTTACTGTTTTATCTAGTATCCACTCCATCTGCGGCTTATCTGCAACTGGCATCTATTTTCTCCACTGGATCACTGGATGCTCATTTCCAGTCTCTGTTTCTTCAGCTCTATATGGATACAAATCAAAGATATTGAATATCGGAGAAATTGATCCCATCGGGTAATTCAATCTCATAATCATTTGTCCCAAATCTATTCAAGACCCTACATGGCCCAATTTTCTTCATCTTCAGCTTATTATATGTTCCTCTCGGGAACCTTTATTTTCTTAAATGTGCCAGAATCAAGTCACCAACTTCAAACTGAAGTTGTCTTTTATGCTGATCTGCTCTACGCTTGTATTCCTAGCTTGAATTCTGCAATTGCTCCTTCACCTGGATGTGAAGTTCCTTTATCGCCTCTGCGAATTCTTCTGCACTAGCGCTCCTAGTCACATTTTGTTTTGAATCCCTCAATTCAGAAATTCCTCTTGGCTACATGCCATAGACCATCTAGAATGGACTCTACCCTGTGCTTCTATTGACTCAGTCGTTATAAGCAAACTTTGCGTGTGGTAATATGTTGTCCCACTGGCTGTGGTGTTCTATCACCAAGCTTCTCAGCAAGTCTCCCAGACTTCTATTTACCACTTATGTCTGCCCATTCGTCTGAGGATGATAAGCTGAACTAAATGCCAAGTTAGTTCCCAGCTTCTTCCATAAGGTCCTCCAAAAATGGCCTATGAATTTCGTATCTCGATTCGAAACTATACTCCTTGGTAAGCCATGAAGTCGAATGACCTCTTTGAAAAATAGATTCGCAATGTGAGTTGCGTCACTGGTCTTCTGACATGCAATGAAGTGTGCCATTTTGGAAAATCTATCCACCACCACAAATATTGAATCACAACCTCTTTGTGTTCTTGGCAACCCCAATACAAAATCCATGCTAATTGCATCCCATGACCTCTCTGGTATGGGAAATGGTTGATAAAATCCCGCATTCTTCTTCCTTCCCTTCGAATGTTGGAAAATTCTACATATGTCTACGAATCTCTTGACATCTGCTCGCATTCCCAGCCAAAAATATGACTCGTTCAACTTTGTGAATGTCTTGTCATAACCAAAGTTTCCTACCAATCCTCTACTGTGTTTTTCCTTCATCAAATTCTCGCTCATGGAGCATTTCAGAATACACAGCTGATTTCCCCTGAACAATAATCCTTCCTGGATCAGGTACTCTACCCATTGGCTTCGGTCTCTGAGAATTGGATTCTTAGCTGCTTCATATGCTTCTTTAAAATCTGGATCATCAGTGTACATGTCCTTGAGATCATCAAAACCTAAAGTTTTGACCTTGAACTCCTGCAATAGTAAACACTTCCTTCTCAAAGCATAAACCACTTTTTTAGTAGTACCATAAATATGTTTAATCACAAAAGTGAAATTCTGCATATAATCAACCCATTTGACATGTTTTTTATTCAACTTCCCCTGTTGAGTCACAAACTGCAGTGTATGATTATCACTGTACAAGACAAACTCTTTCAGGATCAAGTAATGCCTCCATTTATTCAGTGCCTGAATGATAGCATAGAACTCCTTATCGTAAGTGGATTACTTCAATTTTGTTTCATTCAGCTTCTCGTTGAAGTATGCTATCGGCCTGTCATCTTGACTCAAGACTGCCCCAATTGCAAATCTGCTTGCATCGCATTTCACCTGAAATGTCTTCTGTAAATCCGGCAACACCAAAACTGGTTATTCCATAATATTCCTCTTCAATAGATTGAAACTCTTTTTAGCCTCTTCAGTCGAGTGAAAAGACTTGTGTCTTTTCTTCACTGTGTCCATCATCGTTGCACTAATTCCACTGAAATTCCTGATGAATTTTCGGTAGAAACTATCCAATCCATGAAAAATTCTCACCTTAAAAATATTCTTCAGTGATGGCCAATTCCTGATTACCTCCACCTTATCTGGATACATCCTCAACTCATTTGCCGAAATAATAAACCCCAAGTAAATGAGCTCTATCTTCATGAACGAGGATTTCTTCATGTTTATCAACAACTTCTCCTGCTGTAATTTATGCATCACTGTAGCCAAATGCTTCAGATGCTCCACCACTGTTTTACTGTAGACCAGTATATCATCCAAATACACAATGACAAATTTCTCGATGAACTCCCTCAAGACTTTGTTCATCAACCTCATGAAGGTACTCGATGCATTTGTTAAGCCAAATGACATAACAAGCCATTCATACAACCCTTCATTTGTTTTGAATGCGGTCTTCCATTCGTCACCTTTTCTCATGCGGATTTGGTGATAACCGCTTTTCAAATCAATCTTTCAAAAATACTTTGCTCCACTTAAGAAATCCATCAGATCATCCATCTCGGCAATGGAAATCTATAACTGATGGTTATCTTATTAATCTCCCTCGAGTCAATACACATCCTCCAGCCTCCGTCTTTCTTCGGATTGAGTACTGTTGGAACAACACATGGACTCAAGATTTTCCTGACCAAACCTTTGTCCAACAACTCCTGGACTTGCCTTTTAACCTCTTCATTATCTTGCGGAATCAATCTGTATGCGGCTTTGTTTAGAAAACTGGCCCGTGGTATGAGATCAGCATGATGACTCACACTCCTGATCGGTGGCAACGAACGAGGTAATTCGTCTACGACTATATCAGTGAACTCTCCCAGTAGTTCCTGAACTTCTTATGGTAAATCATCTACCATTGTGCTAGTCAACATAATTCTAGGCTTTATGACCACAATGAACTGTGTATCCTCCTTCTTCTTAACCTCATTAATAAGTTCCTTCCCAATCATGAGAAGTATTGTATTGCTTACTTTCGGCTTCACCTCCTTATCCTTAATTGGAAGCAACATGTGTGTCCTCCCATTCTTC
>SNQJ01S0090237.1:9808-26189 GCA_010110895.2 Picea sitchensis | reverse complement strand
CCTTAATTGGAAGCAACATGTGTGTCCTCCCATTCTTCTCCAGGGTGTATGTGTTCATTCTCCCGTCATGAATCACATTTCTGTCATATTTCCATGGTCTACCCAGAAATAGATGAAAAACATCCATAGGAATGACATCACGCAAGATTTTATCATTATATCCCCCTATCTTGAATTCAACTAAACATTGTTTAGTGACAATTACCTTGTGTCCTTTTTGTAGCCATGAAACTCTGTATGGGATTGGATGATCAGTCGTCTCCAACTCCAACTTCTCTACCATATCTGTAGAAATGATATTATTTGTGCTACCACTGTCTACGATGACCTTGCATACCATGTCCTTGGTCTTGCAAGCAGTCATGAAAAGTTTGGTCCTTTGGACTGAACTCTCCACCTCCTTCTCGGGTGTCAAAATGACTTTTCGCATCATCAACGATCTTCTGCCTTCAACGTCTTCTACCTCAACATCCCGCCTTTGTGCTTCGGTGATGTGAGCTTCTCCCCCTTCTTTCTTCTTATCTGGACACTCATAAGAATTGTGCCCATTCTTTCCACATGTGAAGCATGCGATTACTCCACCTCTTCCTCTTCCTCTACCTCTAGTACGAGGAAAAGTGTCGTTGTCAACATAATCTCCTCTCTGTTCAGTATGCTTCCCTCTCTATGAGGTTCCACCTTTTTTAGTTTGAGTCTGAGGCTTCTTCCAGTCCTCTTTGGGCTTCTAGTACTTATCCTGGAAAACTGATTTTCCTCTGGGATGACTTCTGCCTCGACCCCTCTGACTCTACTTTCGGCTCAGCTTCTCTTCAACTTTCAGAGCCATCTGATAAGCATCTTCCACCGTTTGGATGGTTACCATGCTCATCTCATCCTGGATAGCGTATCTCAGGCCATTCATACATCTGACAACCTTCTCATCATCACTCTCCCGATGACCTACCCTGATCTTCAGTTTGTAGAATTCCTCAGTGTATTCTTTCACTGTCATCAACTTCTATCTCAGGTTCTGCATCCTCCTGAATAGGGTAATTTGATAATCCCTAGGGATGAATTTCACCTTCATCTTTGTGATCATCCTGTCCCATCTTTTGATCTTCTGCTTGCCCTTGTAGCGTCTGTCAGCTTGTAGTTCATCCCACCACAATGTTGCATGTCCCTTTAATATTGTGACAACATGCTTGAATTTCTTATCTTCTTTGACGTCTTCATAGTCGAATTACGTGTCCAGAGCTCTAATCCAGTCTAGAATCTCTTCTGCATCCAAGTTTCCCTCATAAACTGGAATGTCCATCTTTTCTCTTGCACCCATCCTTGCAATAGCTCTGATCAAATGCTCGTTTGATGCATCTTCGGCTGCAACTTCCTCTTCACGTTCAGACTCATCTTCTCTTTCCGAATCACTAAGATCCCCTGCACTAACTATGCGTCTTTACGTTGTCTCCATGTATTCGAGTCTAGCTCGTAGATCGTGCATATCTCTCTCCATGAATGGGTCTGTCATCTCCCTACCTCTTCTTCTCGACATTTCCCTATCCTCTGGATCGGGTGTTTGCATGTCCCTTCTCCTTGGCGGCATGTCAAATTCTCTTTCTCCTCTGCTACAGAAAGAAAAGAACCTTTCTAAGTTCTGATACCAAACTTGATGCACACGCCTGCTACCTCTCAACATGTAGGTCGGACGGTTCGCATGCTCACATGATCTTTATTTTCTTCACGGCCCGAAGAACTCTAAGGATCTTCTAATTCCCTACCATGAAATATGCACCCACAACGATTCTTTCACTGGATCCCCTTTTCACACTCAGGAGATCAGACTTCGCGACTTCGTGATGTCAAAGGTCGAGCGCTTGTCTCTCGAATCCCCAAAACCCAACAACAGTGAGCGTTGACCCCTTCCTGTTCCTTCTGGGGTTTTCTTTATCCTGATTTTGACACTCATGATATCGAACACTTTGGTTTACCGACCCCCGACTCCTGATATGCCAAAACTACGACACACGCGTGAGTTGACTATTCGATGGTCCTTCACTGCATCGGCGATTCGGACTTTGTGATATCGCGAATCTTGATGATGATGTTTCAAGAATTCAACCGACAAATCTTTGAAATAGTGTGCCACCTATCCTCTCACGGACTTCCCTATGGCCCCACACAATCCTTATGGCTTCCGGGGTATTGCGTATCGAAATATCGCGATTCCTGTTGCAATTATTTCGGGACTTCTCACCTCGAAACCCCGATACAGTGTGCCACCTGTCCACTTTCTGACTCCTGTGGCCCCACACTATTCCTTAGCCATCGAGATATCGCGTATCGGAATTTCACGATTCCCGTTGCAATATTACAGAGTTTCAACCCATGAAACCCTGATATGTGAATCCACGTGTAAATCTGATGGCCCTTGTGGCTTGGATCTATGGTCCTACCCATCTTGAGATTTGAACCCTCGATGCTTCTGCTGTAATCTCCCTCCTCCTCGGTGAGATCTAATGGCTCATGGGAGTTCACAAATTCTCCTCTAAGAATTCTGACCGTCTGTCTTTCCCAATTATTTCTGTGAAATGACTAAGTGTTCCTCCGTGGAACTCGTCCACCTGCACACAATCTTGCGACAGTTCTTGAGAAATCCATGCCACAAGCTTCATGTGCTTCTCCTTGGCGAATTACTCGAAGGTCCTCTACCTCCTGAGCTTTCGCAACTCTAAATCTTTTAGAACACTTTGCACGCACTCCTTGTGGCAGAAATTCAACCACTTCCAAGGGTTGAATCCTTTCGAACCTGTGCACCCCTGCAATAGCAGTCCCTCGACGTTTTACTCAGGTTCAAAACCCTGAACTTAGCTTGGCCTGCGCACTCCTTGCACGACACCTGTGCTCGACTACACTATTGAGGAAATGAGAACAAAAGTAAAACTATCTGAGCTTCAGAGACGCAACCCTGAATTCTTGTCGACACACTCCTTGCAGACACTTCAACTGCACTCCTTGCAGGAACGTTTTCTCAGATAGAGAAACAATTGAAACTCATTCCATCTTCCTTTCAGACTTCAAACTCAAACATGAAATCATATACATAGAATATGAAGCAAATGCATAACAGGAAGAAAACCTTCACGAGCATATCATTCAGCATCAATACCCAGAGAACAAACACAAACCATGAATTTGAATCAACCTCTTTCTATTAATCCAAATATTTGTACATGGGTGTTCTTACACAGCTCTCTGCATGCTCTTCTCTCTCTATGCTCACTACCCAATGATGTTACAATACACAATGAGGGTGTCTATATCTGGTTTCCCTCTTGCTCTCTCAAACAATCTAATCTAGAATTAAATTCTATCTACCTGCATTAACTACTATAAATTCCTTATACCTACTCAGGACGAGAGAAATCGCTCAAGGTCCATTTACATTATACATGTGCACTTCATCTTAATGACTTCATTTAAGATTGCCCAACAACTTCAAGGTAATTTCAAAATTTGCGCTGGCACTTGTCCAGCTGTCTGATTGCTTCCGTGTTGGCTCGCTTGATATTGGTGATGCTCCTACATCATAGTGCATAAATATTTTCTACATAACAATTTATTCCTAAACTATAAGGAAAAACCCTGACCATAACTCTTGTCATTTTTAAGCTATTCTATATTTCATAAATATTGATTGATATTGAACTTGTTTTCTAAACTAGGCATGATAAACCTAACCATAACGATGGATTCTGCCATTCTTGTTATATATACGTGTTCTTCCCATGTTAATTTATACATAGTATTAACCTAGACATACAATAGATAAGGATCACATAAGGTTCCTTTCTCCAGGTCACGATCATGGAACCACACGTTAAAGGTAGTTGTGTTATTTATTATGCTTACCCCGACATACATGACACCATGTCTTAACAAAACCCTAGTCCCAATACCCAACAATGTAATGGATGCAGTGGCTCTTTATGAAATCAGTGGGTGACAATTCAGACCTGTGATTCAGAATTCTGTGAATCACTGAATTGACACTTCTCTTTAATTGCATAAAATCTATAGTAGGATTTTAATAAAATGGTTTACCTACTATGTACTTTGGTTTTGATGTTGCAGGGACCTAACCAATGTGGGCTCTCCACTTCACTGATTTCACATGGTAATCTTGCAAATGTACTCGATTACTTCGAGGGATTTTCGCTCGCTTAGTTATGTTCTAGACAATTGATGTAGATTCTTTAAATTCTATTTCAAATTAGTTAACAGAGATTATTGGGTATGTAAAACCCAAATTATATTAATATTTTTACTTAGAATAAATCTACAAGGCCATGTGTACATCAACGACCTATCCACTTCATAATTAAATTTTTCCATGACAATCTCTGAGATCTTTTGTATGAGATAACCATCTTTGTTAATATAAATATCTATATAATTATGGGACTTTAATTCATGTATTTTGTACTCAATTATGATCGCATGAGTTTTCTTCACTCCACTATTTGAAGACATAATATATAGGAAGAAGTAACACTATGTAGTTTTACTTATTATTGCTTTAATACAATCTAGTTTCTTTGGTTTCAATTGTTTCCTTTTTCTGAAGTAGTCCATTTTAGCACCTACACAATTTTCTATGTAGATCACTTATGTAGCCTACATACAAATATTATCCCTAAATAAATTCAAATCCCATAAGAAACACTAACAAGTATTTAAGAAATAGGAAAATCAACAAATCTATTATGGCCATGAGGCACACCTATATAGATCATTACCTACATATATAATATCAACCGTATAACACTTCAAAAGAATGAAAAGTAAAAAATTAAGATACATATGTGAACAATGATGTTGGGAAAACAAATATAACAACCACGTTCCATCCAACCATATATACAAAACAACCATGATTACTTGTCCTGATCAACCCCTAGCATGACCATGACTCCATAAGGGAAAATTGAGCATCACTCCTTAGCCACTATCTCACTGGACAATTTAGAAAATTGTTTTCCTAACATTAGATGTGCTCATAACATAAAAACACATTTTCCCTCCAACATACCAAGAAAAGTCTTGCCTCTGACATATGTTGTATATATCTCATGACTAGGACTTTCCATTCCTTTCCCTCATTGGTAAATTTACATCTTTACAAATCCCTAATTTTTAGGGATTGCTAGTGACATAACACAACTTCTGACACCTGTAAAAATAAGCCCTGAGTTAACTCAAACCTGTTCCCCACTCATGGAGTCATAATCAACTATTTTTCACTTGGTTATTCCATCTATTCTCCAGCATTAATTTTTTTTAAATGTTTGTCTCATACACGTGTCCATTAAAAGAGGGCAGTTGGCAAGTCAAAGTTTTGTCCAACATTCATAAAAATAATAATTACATACTTTCGCAATCTAAAATTTGAATTTCCAGAAACGGAAATTTATTTTTAGAATAACAACTTTGAAATAACTTATTTTTAAATAATTTGAGGATATCACAAATGTTATATTAATGAAGAGATGTGACTTTGGTCGGGTAAAAACTTAGAGTTGGCATACCTTTATTAAGGTAATTTATCAATTTTTTGTATTACTTCTGATTACATACTATATGATATAGTTTGTTTTTCCCCTATTTATCCTATACATATTTGATAACAACAAAGCCAAAAATTAAGAATTCTCGTTGACTATTTTTCAGAATAAATGTGACCACTATGAGTTGAAATTATTCAATGAGAATTGTTACAAAATTGATCATCTAAATAGGTACTATATGTCATTATTGGTGTCATGGAAAAGATAAGACATAATTTGGGACCTAGAATGGCCACCTTGGAGTAGATCTTGAAAACTACACTTACTAGTAGAATTGAAAATTCTTTGTTTTAGAGTCAAAGAAGTGAAATTTTGGTGTCTCTAGCCTCAAATAAAACTTTTCCTTGGAGGACCTAGTCGCATTTTATGTGTCATACATTTCCAATTGTGTTTTTATATCCTCAATCAAAATTTGTTAAAAATAAGGATTATTGACTTCCAACCATAACCACTGTAGGATTTAGTTAACTATCTTGTAGAAAAATTGCATTCAGCTCTTCGACTCTGGTGATATGGGGAGTTAAGGTTTTCATTATTATGGAACTTTGATATAATTTTCCATAATACCACGTATGAAAAAAAAACGTATAATGGAACTTTTTTTGTTTGTTTATTTGTTAATTGGTCCGAACCATCTTGGCATCGGGATTAACCTTTGGCTTGAGAAACCGCGACTCAGAGGAATCTAAGCCGTCAAAATCACCTAGGGATCTCACCTGGCCTGAGCCACACTAACCCTTAACATTGTTGTATTTTTTTTCCCCGCAGGTTTCGAAACGATGACTTTTCAACACGGAGTGGCTTAACAACAGACTCTGTCACCGAGTGTCCTACACCTCGGGAACTATAATGGAACTTTCATTATACCTAAAATTGATGATAATTTATCTTAGTTTCCATAATACCATGTATTAAACATAAATTATAATGGAAATTTCCTTATACCTAAAATTGATGTTAAATTCTTATCAAATATATGGAAAAAATCATCATTTACATTAAAATTTAAACAATAAATTTTAGTACCACATTCAAACTTACCATGCTAATACTATTGGTGGAAATAACACCAGTTTTTACTATCATCTTTATGCAATTTATGACTAGACTTAGACATAGCATAATTCTCATTTGATTTGTATAAGGATTTAGGTTCAGCTCAAGCCAAGGAATCTTATTTCTCTCCACAATAAAAGAAGTGTTTTGTTTTCATAAGAGATTATATTGTATGTGAATATTTTTTATTATAATGATGAGTGTTACATATATATAGAACATATGGTGACCATACATGAAAGGATGGATCCCTTGGATAATAAATATATATGGAACACTCATCATAAATAATTACTCATGATATATATTTATACCTTATATAAATATATTATTACATTAATAATATTTTTTAATAACTAATAATCATATTAATAATTATTAATATGGGAGAATGTCTTCACGATGTTGTCCAAACATCAACACTCCCTCTCAACGAGGGATATATTCTTCACATCAAGAACATTGAGTCCATAGGACTGTGCCTATTACATTCTCCTGAGTCAAATTATCATAACCACTCTAGAGAATGTCTACTTGATGCTTCTAACTTCATCACTCCCTCTCAATGAGGGAGACATTCTATATTATGCCAGGATTACCTCTGGAGATTACATGTGGGTATCTCTAAAATATCTCCAACATGTCACCATGACATTCATTACTTTATAATACATCTGTACCTCGTCATGTGTACCATCGGCCTCAGTGCTAACCCCTTTTCATACTAGATGAGATACACCTGTATCAGTACCAACCCCTTTTCATGTTGGATGAGAACACTCAATCCCAACCCTTTTTCATGCTGGATGAGTTCCACCTATCTCAGTGACAACCCTTTTTCATGTTGAATGAGAACAGTCAGTGCCAATCATTTTTCATGTTGGATGAGTTCCACCTATCTCAGTGCCAGTTATTTTTCATGCTAGATGAGATCCACCTATCTTAGTGCCAACCCTTTTTCATGCTAGATGGGAACACTTAGTGCCATCCCTTTTTCATGATGGATGGGTTCCACCTATGTTAGTACCAACCCTTTTTCATTCTAGATGAAAAAACTTAGTGCCAACCATTTTTCATGTTGGATGAGTTTCACCTATCGCAATAAAAACACTTTTTCATGATGAAAGAGAAAACTTAGTTCCAAACCTTTTTCACATTGGATGAGTTCTTCCTATCTCAGGGCAAACCCTTTTTCATTCTATATGAGTTCCACCTGTCTCAGTGCAAGCCCTTTTTCATGTTGGATGAGAAAAATTAGTGTCAACCCTTATTCATGCTGGATGAGTTCCAATTGTCTCAGTTCCAACGCTTTTTCATGCTGGATGAGAACACTCAGTGATAACCCTTTTTCATTTTGGATGATAACACTCAGTGCCAGCCCTTTTTCATGTTGGATGAAGTCCAATTGTCTCAGTGCCAACCATTTTTTTATGCTAGATGAGAACACTCAGTGACATCCATTTTTCACATTGGATGAGTTCCACGTGTCTCAGTGCCAACTCTTTTTCATATTGGATGAGATCCACCTATTTCATTGCCAACCCTTTTTCATGTTGGGTGAGAACACTTAGTTCCAACCCTTTTTCATGATATATGAGTTCAACCTGTCTCAATGCCAACCCTTTTTTTATGATGGATGAGTTCCACCTATCTCTGTGCCAACCCTTTTTCATGTTGGATGAAAACACTCAGTGCCAACCCTTTTTCATGATGGATGAGTTCCACCTGTCTCAGTTCCAACCCTTTTTCATGTTGGATGAGAAAACTCAATGCCGATGCTTTTTCATTCTAGATGATTTCCACCTGTCTTAGTGCCAACCCTTTTTCATGTTGGATGAGTCCCACTCCCTCTAAAACGGGAACACACCAAGCTTGTCCCTAAAGTACTCAAACTTCATGCTCGACAATGGCTTGGTCAACACATCCACAACTTTATCCTCGGTATTCATGTACTAGAGCTTCATTGTTCCCCTCTACACCATATATATGATATAGTGATATTTGATCTCAATATGCTTTGACCTATCATGGAACACTGAATTCTATGAAAAAATAATGAAATTGTAGTGACCATATAATTAACATCAATTAATTCTACAACATAATAGTAAAATTCAGTAATTTATTTATATGAGCACATTCACATATAAATTTATCAACACATAGTAAAATTTTATAGCAAAATAAAACAAATACACAATTTAAATTACCTGGGTCTGATGCTAAACCTCCATTTGTTTGCTAACATTGTTGACCGCTACTGCACTGTGTAAACACTACCCAAAACCTAGTTCCACCCTGCCAACTAGGTAACTTCTTAGCTCCAGGATATCATATGGATATCTTGGCCCCCATGCCCAAAACCTCCAGCAAACCAGTGCCCTTGTACTAAACCTTCCCACTCCTGAACTCCACTCTCCTCTCTACAAATCCAAGCCAGTCCCCCCCAGAAATCTCTCGTCGAATGATAATCCCCTTCGTAACCCTCCTCCGCCTCCATATCCTTCCTTCACCGCCTCATGCATTTACTTCCTTACCTACTCCTCATTAATTCCCCTTATCCTTTCCTTTATTATTTCATCCTCTCGTAATTAATAAGTTATCCCTTTTTGTGTACGTAACCTTTTAATTTAAACAATATAACTTATTAATCTATTAAATTTAATACTCATGTTATTAAATGTAATAGGTAGTTAATTAATGAATTAATTAATCAAATTGCAACAATTAATTAATTAATAATTATTTAATTAGTATTATTATACCTATCTTGTTTAATTAATACCATATTAAGACGATTAAACCCCTAATTAATTTGTACTTAATAATCCTTAAACATTTGTTCAACTAGGGTTGTTACATACACCCACCCTTCAGGAAACTTCGTCCCGAAGTTAAGGTATCTTATGGTANTCCTCGTTAATGCCCCTTATCCTTTCCTTTATTATTTCATCCATTCGTAATTAATAAGTTATCCCTTTTTGTGTACGTAACCTTTTAATTTAAACAATATAACTTATTAATCTATTAAATTTAATACTCATGTTATTAAATGTAATAGGTAGTTAATTAATGAATTAATTAATCAAATTGCAACCATTAATTAATTAATAATTATTTAATTAGTATTATTATACCTATCTTGTTTAATTAATACCATATTAAGACGATTAATCCCCTAATTAATTTTTACTTAATAATCCTTAAACATTTGTTCAACTAGGGTTGTTACAGAAACTTTGGTTGTCACACCAAATGCAGGTCGCCTCTAGTTTGAGACCAAATAACCCAGACAACAGCTTCTGAAGCCACACTACTTCTCTATATGTTTCATATACTGCCACATATTCAACCTCTGTCATAGTGATAGCTACACATGATTGCTTCCTACTCAACCATGAGATCACAATGTTCCCATACTGCAAAACATCCAGAATTACTCTTTCGATCCATTGCACTCTATTCCCATTCAGAGTTTATATGCTCCCTCTGAATCTTGACTCCCTCTGAGGCTATATAGTCTTCGGAGCCATTTTCTTTGTCTGCATCTGATGACCTCCTCTTCTTATTCATTACATGGATGTGCACAACTCTATGTCTATACAGTCTACTACATGTTTCTTCATGTGTCTGTCATTATGGATCCCTCTTAGAGATATTACCTGTGACTTCCAATGATATACGATATCACTTTAGTAAACTCTAGAACATCACAAAGTAATTATACTCAGAAAATTTCAACTTCTTAGAAAATCTAGTCTATTCCTTAGATCATTTTCCATGTGTGAGAAAGAACCAATATGTGTGTCTATTTTTCTATCTTTCAAGTGTCTTTTTATAGTAATATTAAATTGATCCAAAGAGACATGTCTCTCTGAAAATTAAATTTTCTTTCTGATAAATAGTTGGAGAATACCTCACTTAACTACCCAAAGATCAATTTGGTTCTAATCCATCCACATAGTATTTGACTTTGTTAAATGTTTCCTCCATAATTCATGACATTGTTTTCATAAATATAGGTAGAAGTAAAAATGCATTAAATTCCTCATATTTAGGTAATTAGACATTTTATCTAGAAATTAATACCCACCATAATTTGTGGAATTATTTCTCTAATTTAGGTAGGAGTAAAAAGTAAATATGTTGTACATAGATATTGTAACATCCTCATAAATTTAACACTCCCTAGAATTTACTCTACTCTCATTTTCCTAGGCCCTCATATGAGGGATTCAGGCCCACTCCCACTATGATACCATGTTTAGTTTTCATAAGAGATGATATTGTATGTGAATATTTTTTATTACAATGATGAGTGCTCCATATATATAGAACATATGCTGACCATCCATGAAAGGATGCATCCCATAGATAATAAATATATCTGCAAAACTCATCATAAATAATTTTTTATGATATATATTTAAAACTTATATAAATATATTACTACATTAATAATATTTTTTAATAATGAATAATCATATTATTAATTATTAATATGGGACACTGTCTTCCCGATTTTGTCCAAATATCAACAAGAGGAAGCAGATTGGTTACAACCCTCACCTCTTCTTTGAAATTTGTAAGTTTTCCTCCAAAATATTGATGTTCAAGAGAACAATCTCATTGTATATTTAGATGAAAGAAGCCACACTCGTGCTTCAATGTGTTCAACTTTTCATCTTGTTTGCTTCTCATCTTTGTCACAAAATTATAAAATTCATCTGTATAATAGGTTAATTTGATACATAGAGACAAATAAAAGAAAAAGAAATAGAAAAATTATGGGGCATGGATTTCCCTTTTCATTATTAAATATATTTTCTACAACAAAGATTTTGAAACCCCGGAGTTTTGATATAGTCTCTAATGTGTCTCTAAATTTCACTAAAATAAAAAATATTTGTCAGGGAAAACTAAAGTCTATTAATGATCAAAATTGTTCGTGACACAAGAAGATATTCCATTATATATCTTATTCCGCTATTTACACGCATAGAATATTTTAATCCAAAGATCTGAAGGAGATTTAAACCCAACCTATCTCCTACTATTATATTTCTTCATAGCGTTTTTGTTAGATTAGAGTCATACAATTATTTTCATTTATGAATTAGTGGCTATGATTGCCAATGTCCATATAATAAGTACAAGGGTTACAACAAACCATGCTATCCATATTATAATAGTGTCAAAAAATATGTTATTAAACATGTAAGAGATATAATCCATAGCAACAACATTAAAACACTAGCGAACATAGTGTTGAACTAGGAGACATAACTATCCAAGTCAAAAATCTATGTGCCAGGGTTTATAACACCCCATAAAAACATACCACCTTACCATAGTGTAACAAACTATATTTAAAAAAGAAAAATACAATGTACACACAACAATAAAGTTGTAACCCTGCGCATATGCTAACAGTACCCACCTAATACATGGTTAAACATATACAACACAACATTTAAGTGGTTCGTAATTCGTATTTGAGGTGGATTCCAGGTCATGTCTGAACCTAGGACATTATATCCTATATGAATTTATATTATGGAAGATCCATTAATGGTGATAGACCTACCTAATACCCTCCAGAACTGACACTACAGGGAACCGCCCAAAGTGGGCCTACCACTTCAGTCAATTTCACATGGAAAAGGTGTGGGGGTGTACCAGTTGCTCTTTCCCACTAACGAGGGGGTCGAGGTGTCATTTTTTCCTCGTAGTCTCTTGTTTGGTATCATAATTCATTTTTCCTCTTCACTGTATGCGACCCATGATTTTGGTAGTTCTTGGCTCTAGTGAGGGATGGAGGTAAACATCGCATTGCAAGGTTCTCCACAAGCACAAGTGAGAAACCATTCTAATGCTTGTGTTCTACACGAAATGAATTCTTTATGAAAAACGTTCTCTGTGAAATGTAACTTTTATGAAAAAGTGTTCTCTGTGCGATGTAGTCTTTATGCGAAAATCTTCTCTATGCAATGTATTATTTATTCAATGTGTTTTCTGTCAGGTGCAAATTCATTCTCTAAATAATTCCTTCTACGTATGTGCAATGTATACTTTGTTTAATGCATTCTCCATCTGGAAAAATATAATATCTGTGAGGTTCTATGTCGCATACCTTATTCTTTTCTTTTTGTTTTGAGAGTTGATATCGCATGATATTTGCACCTCCATATGCATTTCGTTCCAGGTTCCACCATGATAAATATTTCATTTGTATGTTAGGTTAAATCCTTTAAGTTTATCACTCGGGTTTGATGGGGTTACTGTGTTTCTTCTATGTTGGCTATCATTCTTCAATCCCTTATTCTTCTAGGTTCCTCCCTAGTCAAACTGTGGTCAAAATCACTATTTCTATAAGCTAAATCCTTTGAAATTTTTCTTGTTTTGGTTTTTAATTTTTAACATAGGTTGTTACACACATGACCTTTGTTACGAGGGTGTTGTAAAATAAAATAACTATTATTTTAGAGAACTATACGGGAAGACCCTGGGAGAAAGTCATGGGCGAATGATTATAGTGTTATTCTTACATCATGGGACTCGACCGTAGCCTTCGAAACTTACTACACTGATTGAAATTGTTACAGACTTGACGGTGTTTCAAAATATGTATGTAAATTCGTAATTGTACTCTATATATGTATAGAAATATTAAAGGCCCTTGTTCTCTTTGAAAAATAACAACAACATTTCTTTGTATTCACTAGTTATAAAATTCTCTGTCGAGAATAATCATGCTTTGTTTCTGTTAAACCACCCACGACCATCTTGGGAGCGACATTTACTTGATTGATCCTCTATTACAGTTAAAAATAAATTGTTTACGGAATTTAGGGATTTCTTATGTTCGAGAACTTTGTACTAAACAAAAATGGTATCCTTGTTTATTACCTGTTGTACCCTATGTTTGTATTCATTCGCCACATCATCTTTTGAATTTATGAGGAAAGATATTCATAGGTTTTGAACATGTTTTTGTGATGTTAAACTTTAACCTATGAATTAGGTTCTTACTGTAATTTTTATGCACACATATTACATCCTTTGTGTAATGAATCTCCAATTTGCCATAAAAAAAAAATTCTATGACCAGTAATTTCTCAAGTTTCGTATCTATCTATCTATCTATATATATATGGTAGGAGGATGAGTCCCTAACAAACTCTGTATTATAACTCCTAATTCCTACTCACCATAATATGTTATATTTTACACCATCTCCACTTTCTTCGAGTAGAAGAATTCTAAGAATATCCACCAAGGCTTTAGCAATTTTGTATACGCATATGTAGATCTAGGTATACAATGTTCAAACTTAAGATACAAACTAAAAATCATTGTTTAACATAAGGATTCATATTACAACTCACTCTTTAAAATTTATATCTCTGAGTTTGTGTGCAAATCCACCTCAGTAATTTATCCTTTGGGAACATTATTTAAATCCCATTTGTATAGTCATGGAGTTGGGTTTAATAACCAGTAACTTAGTACAACTATCGAGCCCTAATCATTTAAGGACTCTTAGAACCTGTACATCGAGTGTTGTGAAAGTTCTAGTTCCAAATCCCAAAGGAAATTTCGACGAACGGGGATTGTGATGACCCCTCGTTACACTGTCATATTTAAATATACCTTAACAAAGGCTTAACGAGATCAAGGTGTTAACTATAGATATCGTTGTGTATGTGAATGGGGTTTTAGTTTCATGACATCATATAAGGGACAAGGATGGTCCACTGATAGTGTAATTAAGGCTTTGGAACCTACCATTAATGGTAGCCTGATGAATGCAAGATACATCGTACTCTCCTGTCTTTTCACCCAACGTGTCACACCGGCTTTGCCCTTATCACATGGCTAACTATCCTTCTTTACCCTTCAAATTTACTCTGAGACATCAAAGAACTGCTTAGGGTTTATTGGGTTCACAGTTTTGTATTGTTGGGTTCTACAAGGAGGCTCTGCAGAATTTTTCTTTGTGGTGAAGGATGATGTTGGCAAGATCATTTCCCTGTTATAACAAATGGCGTGGACCCTTTCCTAGTAAGTTCTTCCTTAAGTGTTTATCATGGAAGAGTATCTAAAGTGGAGTAAAACCAAAACATTATAGTGTTGCTATAACCACCTTGCATGTACTGTATGTTTTATTCCTTTCTACTGAAACCTTCTTTGTAGTATTTTTCGTAGTCCTCTGCACCCCTAGAAAAGTGTTTTCCGATGACGTTATCAACGTTCCTTCTCTGTTTTAGAGGAGATTTTAATCATTTTTTTTGTCTAAGATTCGGAATATAGTTTTGTGTAACCTCTTAGTTTATCATCCCTATATCGAGGGATTTTTTATTGGTATCAAATCACCTAAGACCTCTATTAAATTTTGAGCAGTCCAATGGTGATATCCAGTAGTTAATATCTTTATCGGGGTCTATTTGACTAAATTAAATAGCTGGGATATACCTGTATTGAGTAATGAATTACAATAATGTCTGTGATTTGGTCCTAGACAAATATGTGTGGTTTTTGGTTCTGTATGAACAGATTTCACCAAGCTTGTGTGCAATATGACTTGTTCCATTAATATGGTGACTTAAAGATTTTCATTAAAATCGTTAACTATTATGTAAATTTTTCCTCCTTGTTAGTTTTCCTTTTGTTCAAAGGGTTTATATATATTTCACTAATAATGGGCCCTGTTTGATGCGAGGGTACCCATTAGAGAGTTACTGCACCACCCATCCTTGGCCCAGTCGTCTGTCCAAACAGAGAGTGACAAGGAGAAATAATTAAAAAAAAAAAACGAAAGACATGCGAGCCTGTCGAATCGGAAGTCAAGTATTGTTTCTGGAATTAACCATTATCATACAATGGGTATGCTTCTTATATTTTATCTATGATTATTGATGGCTTACATACTAAATATTTCAGGGCACTCGCTTGCGCAAAGATATTGGATGTTTTAATTCTTCTCTATGGAGTAAAAGGTATTTGAGTTCCCTTTGTGGACCCTTTCAGAGTTCAAACAGTGAAGGCACAATCTCTTCTGGTTTTATAGATGTTTGGTATTGTTCTCGCTTGATATTCCTATAATGGTTGGAAGAGGGGGTTTTCCCAGTTGTACCCTTGAATTTTGGCTCTAATTACAACTTGTATAAATATTTTCTCTACAGGACTCTGTTATTGAAAAGTGAAATATTGTTGGAAGATTCTATTTAATCCTTTCACCATTCTTAGCATACAATTTTATTTGCAACAACTGCCATATTAAATATATATATATATATATATATATATATATATTACAATTATGCATTATATGCAAAAGAACTAATAATTTTTATTTTATTTTTATATTGGTAAAATCAAATAGACTTTTTGTATTGTATATACATGTAATACTGAAACTCTTCCATAACATTTTCCTTATTTCGAGTCTTTATGAATACTGGGATTCTATAGTTTTCCAACTAAGGGGGTTGCATGTGTATGATTGAAAGTCTAGTTCACTTAAATGGTTACATATTTCTTTCATGGCTATTAGGTCATTACAACTTCTAGGGATATATACACTTTTTAGTTAGAAAGGATGGGAAATTACCAGATTTAAGGGAATCTAATTCCAGGTTCCCGAATAGTCCTTGTATTTATCATCTCTCGCACATCTAACATTGGTTACATGTATTTTTATATATTTTGAGAGATTTATATTT
>SNQJ01S0090236.1:31322-47405 GCA_010110895.2 Picea sitchensis | reverse complement strand
AGGAACTTCCCTTCATTATTGTCTCTCTCCTAGTTGTCCATGCAGATGTGCGCCTAACATTAATGTTGGTTGGTGAAACATTTTCCTTCCATAACCGTCGACATGCCCTTTGGTAAATGTTGCCTTAACTATTCTCATTCCCCCGTACCATTTCCCCATACCATTGCTAGAAAGTTGTGTTATTTTCGCATTGGATGTTCCTGTCTGAGTTGTGTTGCAACTCTATGAATTTCAACGTAGGGAAGGATGGTGCCACCTTTTCATTGTACTTGCAACTCAATGGTGGATTTCACACTATCATTGCGAGTAGGAGTAACACCCAACTATAGTGAAACTACTTGCCATAGTTATGCATATCCAAGTAGTCATGGATGAATTCGTTCATAAAATAATAAGCCCAACCCATATTGATGCCTCAAACATATTTCTCTATGTCCAGGATGACCCCCAATGGGAACTCATCCTTCTGGCACTTGCACATCATTTTGCTAGCAATTATATGTGTGGGATAGTGAACATGGTCATCGTTGATTACTAAGATGATCACACCTCTTGTACCTATATGTGTCCCATAATTCCTATATAATTATTATTGATTGGAATATCATGTTTTCGACATGACCATAGGGTCCTCCACCATTCTAGGAAGGTCTGTAATGAGGCACATTGTGTCGATGTCGACTGGGTAGTTACGGTCCAACCAAAGGAATCCTCCATGAAACTGATCGAGTAAGAACCTGGTACACACATTTATGTTTGGGCTATGCCCAAAATGTGGGACATCCAACAAAGTCGATATCTCTAATTTGTATATGGGCTTGAACCATGTCTTGGTGACCACCCTCGGTATTCCCTATGCCCCTATAATAACCTATATGTAAGCTTCGAAGCACAGTTCAGGGAATTGTGCCTCATCTTGTGGGTTGTGATTTGTGTATTTGAGGTTGGGAACCATGTCCAGTAGAGGTCCTTTGATGGTTACCTCTCTAGGGATTTCGACATCATGCATTTGTACCTCTTTTACTACTTTCATCTTGGTTTGCACATGGGGCTTGCTTGAGGATGTCATTTCTCTGGTAGACTCTTGGCTTGGCTGACTTGTTGTATTACCACACACTTATCTAGAGCATTGGTCTATCTCATTGTCCCAATTGTAAACTATAAGGGTTGCATGTGATGAATGCATGATGCATACCTACTTAATCTACACTACAATTGGCCCTGGTCAGTCTGAACTCTACTCTCAACTCACTTTGAATTATGCAATTGAAAAATCGTTGTGGTGGGGTAGTGAGAATATTAAATACTTGTGTGGGAAATTCCCTCCATTATTGTCGCTTGCCTAGTTGTCCACTCGGATGTGTGCCTAACATTAATGTTGGTTGGTGATACATTTTCCTTCCATAACCATCGACACACCCTTTGGTAAATATCACCTTAAATATTCTCATTCCCTATACTATCATGAACTATCCTAGATCTAACTACCTACCTCTCTGTCATCTTATTCGGTTTTGTCCTATCATCTAGTTGTATTATCCAACTATCTCACCCTTTATCATTTATTATGGCATTTAAATATTAAAGTTTTTTGAATCTTCTGCAAGGTTAAAATATGTCATGTCCCACGAATTACATAGATCTGTCCTATCCCACTAATCATTTCATACTTATAATTTTCTTTACTCATACCTACCTAACTCCTACTCTACACTGACACTGAAACTTCCTCAATTCATGATACATCCAACCCCTATGGGCCATAATATTCCTTCAATTGACTTCCATTGATCAATCCTTTAAGGGGCTAACCCTAGAACATCACTAACTTTTTCTTGCCTACCTCATTGATGTACACAAGTCTGAAGGGTCCTAACCAGTGCATGTGCAACTTACCCGGGTGGTTCAAGAACTTGATATCATATAGTAATACCAAAGATATTGGTTGTAGAGTCTTATGCTTATCATGTTGATAGTCTCATGCTATTGGTTTTATCGAGTAATGTGTGGCACATATTATTGTTATGATCGTTGGTTCCTTTGGTTCTCACTTTGTCACCCAATTTGGATTATTGTGGGAATCCTTGGTAATCTTTTGTTTAAAAACAAAAAAAGGGCCCTAGACATGTGTCCAGTGGAATTTTTATACAACATTTCAATAGATTGTGTGCATG
Organism: Picea sitchensis; assembly: GCA_010110895.2. Classification (NCBI taxonomy): domain Eukaryota; kingdom Viridiplantae; phylum Streptophyta; class Pinopsida; order Pinales; family Pinaceae; genus Picea; species Picea sitchensis. The sequence continues at coordinate 45,231 of SNQJ01S0090236.1, read as the reverse complement.
GTTATTATCTCTTTGAACATTTGACAACACTTAACATTGCAAATCAACACGAGCAATGGAGCAACACTTAGCACATATGTTAACAACACTTAGAAACTTTCATATGTTGTTAAAACATGATGTTAGTGGTTGACATGGTGTATTTTGCATGGTTTATTTTCTTCATTGACTTTGCATGTGGTATATTGTTGGTACCGCATGCACATTATAACTTACCTTTATTTTTCATTTAATGTTGGATATGGAATGATGGTTTGTACGAGACATGGAGATATGGAATCAATGGAATTCGATCATATTCTAAAAAATTAGCCACTTCATATGTGCTTTTCTCTTTGCATTTAATGTAGGGGGGTTGGAATTCACACATCCTCCATTTTGGTTCATTACTTCACATTTTAAGGCTCCCATTCATCCTCGCCTTTTGATGACCTACTTTGTCATGCACCACAATTTTCATTCACTCATTTTGGCTCTACTGCTCTCACTTGTTTCCAATATAGTGATTTATGTTAAGCCTACCATATTCACCCTTTTGTAATAGATTCAAGTTGGTATTTGATGTTCTTTGGGCCCCGAGAGAGCCACCATCGGTATCTTGCTTCAAGCTATTCTTTTGAATTTTTATTGGGGGGGGGGGAATTGTTGGAGTTTCGACTACCCTTTTTATTTTGCACACAATGTGGTTATAGGTGAATTTGCAAGTGCATTTTTTAGTCTTTGTTGGTTCGCTTAAGGGTGTGTTTGATTCTATGCTTGGTTTATTGTGAATTCCATAGTTTTTGTTTTCTTTCATTTTCCTCTATTGTTTCCCTTGGCCTTTCCCAGGTCACTATAGTTGTAGTCTTGATTGTGCCTAAGTTGTGATGAGCATATGTATACTATTGTATCTCCATTATTTTGGGTGCATCTGCACTTATCCTTATTATTTCCATCCTAAGTCTTGGTTTGGGTTTGAGTTTTAATTCATGTGTTGGCTCTATGACATACCTGGGGTCCATGGAAGGTGTATAACATAGGCCCAATGTAGTCTAGTGTGATATCATATTCAACCTTCTAGGAGGAAGGAGGTATCACTTGAGGAACATATGATAGTTTCCATATGATTAAAGTGTAGAGTGTTATAGATTTAGTTGGGGTTGTATTCCTTTACTTATCCTTTAATCTCATTCAATTAAACCAACAACATTTATATCCATCACAATCCCATACAACTCATCTAGATATAGCACAACTACAAAAACATAAGAATAACAAGTCTCATTGCATTAGCAGATTGAGTAATACAACACAACTTCAACACAAAAATCCTGACATAGTACACGACTCTCAATTCTCAACAAAAATAATGGCAATCATCACTAACCTCCAAAAAATATATTTTCTACATCATTACAATTCTCATTATGTAACTAGAGCAATTACAAAGGATTTTGGAATGTACTAGGAAATATACCAACTATAACCCAGTCATCCAAAAGAGTACAACAGAATTAACATCTTTAGAGATGTGTGCAAAGGATCGGGAAAACTGGGCATAGAGGATGTATAATATGACCCCATAACCTATACATACTTAGGCTTCTACAGAACCGTGTACTCAAGCTTCTCCAGATGTTATGAAGAAAATCTCTCTATGGCATAGGGTAAATCACAATAGACGGGATGACACGTAGAAATCAACTCTAATCCCAAGTATGTTATATAACTGAAATGCTAACAAGACAAGGTCAAGAGCCTACCTCGTCCGGACATTCGATGAAGACCACCATTGAACACGCAACTCAAAGATTTATACCTGCAACTTGTCCTCAAAAACCAAGATACGCAAACATATGGTGATAATATATAATGTTAGCATATATATTAGCATAATCCATTAACATACATGACAAATACGCCCATGGAATAATAATTCAAATATTTTCAAGATATCAATTGGATGAGAAAAGAGTATTTCTATTAAAATAATTAGCAGAAGTATGTATGTGACAAACAGTTATAACGACATATATCAGAACCAAGAAATTAAGTCCCTTCGGCTAGGCCTCCACCACTTCAATCCTCCACTAAAGGCAATATCATATAAATTATACAATGAGTTTCTCCATCACAAAGAAGGAAGAGCTTGGGGGTTGAACAATGAGTTCATACCTTCAAGGATAAAGGGATGCAGACTCAATGTGAAATGGAATTTCTCCATGTTGTTCTTGATATTGATTCTAAGGCTCAAAGAATAATGTCAGGCATCAAAGTTTTAAATGAATTTTTTTTATAAGTGCTTTCTTCTACCTTCAGTTTTCTAATAAATAATCTTTAAATGAAATTTATGATAAGATAGTATAGAGGTTGTATCTCGTTATCTGATTCATAATTTTAATTTCAAGAGATGTATAAATGATTTACAAATTTTTTAAAACAAAGCAAGGTATCAATTATAGATAAGTCTCACCTTGTTTGCAGTAGAATAAAAATAGAAGATGTACCCTTGAAAGGAGATTAAGAATGCAACAATTCACACAGGTTACATTTCTTGTTTTTACTCACAGTAATAACAGAGGAATTTTTTTTACTGAATGAACTTCTGATATATTATGATCATAGTAGACGTATTACTAAATTGCAATAATTCACTCTTCAAGAACTACAGAAGGAAACTCATAAGAGATGGAAACACATAGAAAACACATAACTCAAATGGAACGAAACTTAGAATCTATGTCTGCACTTGTATTAATATTCAAAAAGTTCTCTCTTTTACATTAGGCTAGAAGCAACCCTGAATAAATCTAAAATCTATATATTTATACAAAATTGTCTCAACTAAAATTGTTGGACTTTCCACAATATCTGCTCTAAAAATAGAATACAGTCCCAATGGAAAATCAAAATGTAGATATTATTGAGTTATGGTTTGAAATGTTGGCGCTTCATATGTTCCTTCATTTGATCCCATATGTACTCACTTTCCTTTGTTCATTGAATTGGGTACACATATGCATCAAGGCTACCACAAATCTTTAAGGTTCAATTTTCTCGTTCAATTAAAAGGCAAACATCTTCTTTTGTACCAGTGGAAGCTTTTCTTGGATCTTCTTTACTTCCTGGGCTGTAATTTGAAACTGTAAATTTGGCTTCACCAACAACTCGTTAATCTTGAGAAAATCAATTTGATTCATCTATTGAATGTCAGATTGAGTATTTTCCTTATTTTTCTGGAGTTTTCCATATTCATTTCTATTTCAATCTGCCCCAGTGCCTATGAGATATCATTTTCTTCAAATTCAATCAGTTTTTTATTTAAAAAAGATAATGTCTCTAGACAAGCCTCCTTTGCATCTCTAGCAAGTTTCTTGCTTTCTTCTAGATTTGTTTCCCAAACTTTCAAGCCCATTTAACCCTTCACTTGTTCGTATTGTGAGAAAGGGGCGAGATTAGGGATATTGGCTTTCTGCCTCCATATGATGAATTCCTGAAACTTGGATCTAGCCACACATGCATCTTTTTATTTGACATAAATACTTTTCAGAGAAATATTTCTTGTCTGGTAGCATTTTTGGATAGTGTCCACCTTTTGATATAGATCTTGTTGGACAAATTCCAGCTTCTCATTGATTTATGATGCTTGTTCTTTGAAAGAAGTGATGTATATTGTTGTGTTCTCTGTTAGGGCCAATTTTCCCTTCAATTGTTCTATCAAAATGTCCCATTGATGATCCTACCTTTGCTAGTTTTCGAACTCTGGTAAATCAACTCGATTTTATCCTGTAACTGCTTCATATGTTGTTGATAATTAATCATGTTTTTCTCTATGTCTTGATTCATCCTACTTCTAACAATATGTTCTATGTTGTTTATTTCATTATGCAATTGTTCCACCATGAGAGATTTTTGTTGCAATTGTTTGGTCAGATTATCCACTGACCATTGGTTGGCAGTGGAAAAATCCCCTAGCGAATCTGCAACCTCCTTGGCAAACTCAGGATCATCTTGGTCTTTCCCATCATACACTACTTTATGCATTTTAGTAACTACTCCATCTTTTTGTTGAGATTCTCTCTTTACAATAGGTTTTTGTTTCTTGTTGAAAAAGAAACTCGAGGGAGGCATTTATTCAGGCAATATAGGAGTAAGATCATTTACATGAACAAGCTCTGAACTAGGACTTCCAAAAATGGCCGCTAAAGGGGTTAATGATGTGGAGCTTTCTGGACCAGTTGTACTTGGGGTGCCGGTAGAAGTAACTGGTGTTGAATGAGAAAAAAACTTGTCCCTGTTTAATGAAGGCTTCAAACTGGGTTAATATTTTTTGATCATTCATACCTAACAATGATGTTTTAATCTCTTTAAATAACCCGTCTGAACTCTTTGAAACTTCTTCAACTTTGTTTTTAGTGGAGAAACTTGGTTTATATTTTGTGGATTTAGCTTCCTATGAATATGGCATGGGCCTTGACTCTCCTTGTAAGATATTAGGAAAATTGTTTCATCTATGCTTTTGGAAATTGAGGAAACCAACCTGTTGGTCAAGAGGCAAAGTCTAGAATCTACTTTGAACTTCTTCATAGGATCTAGCTCCCCTGAAAATATCATCATAAGGAGATCCCTTGTGGATGTATCTTTTCATTTTGTACTGAGCCAAATGATTCTCTACAAATTGATGTGGATCATCTCTCTTGAATTCGATGTCAACTAATTTTACATCTTCCAGGGCTACAACCTCGACTTTGGTGTGACAAAATTCTAATAATGTAAACATACCAACCTGAATGGGAAAAGTTGGCCATACTATTTTCTGAGCCGCTTTCAATTCCTTGGTGATACCTCCTACTATTGTTTGGTATGCCACTTCTCTGCACACCAATCTATCAGGTAAAAATTGTGGAAGGGCGTGAGGGGGAATGGAACAAACGAACACTCTAATGTAGGAGATGTTCTCCTCAATGTACCAGTCTACAAATGTGCCTAAGGTTTCCATAATATTATTTAAAATCCTGGGTGGCGGGTGGACATATATAACTATATAAATAGGTACCACTACATTGTGAAATATTTCGTAAAAGAAATGTTTAGTGTTTTCTTCCCATAGTTTGGAGTGGTAGAAATGTATTGGCTCAGAACTAGTTAGGGTCCAACTCCAGTTCATTAGGGGGAATGGGGTCATGAAGCAAATGGCATCCATGATATATGCAGACTTGTAAAAAGGAGTAGGTTTCCCTTTTGATTTCAATGATTGATACTCAACAATGTCCTTAGCCAGGTTGTCAGATAGAATTTTATCCCAATTGAAAGTATATCCCTCAGCTACTTCATTCATAATAGCCACCCACTCAACTGAGAAATGTGCAAGGTTATTTTTCCCGAATAAATGGAAGAGAATCATGGTTGTATATAAGATATGAGCATCTACGGATGTCGTGGAATACATACCATGAGCGTCAATTTTGAATTTATCCAGATGCCCCCACCAGGACTTGATTATATCATGACCACTCTGTTCGTATTGAATGCATTCTTTTCTTTCAAAATCCGAGAGAAATGTTGCATTGTAAGTATATTTGGGTGTAGAAGAAATTTTATACATTACTTGTAGGTTCTCCGATCGAAAAGAGCCAACGAAGGTCTTCTGATGGTTGATAATTCTTCTGGTTTGAATGTCGACGTGCTCCGGATCCCAACTTATCATATCATTGTAGGGTAAAATATTGGGTTATGCAACAATCTTGTGCAATTCTGACTGTGCTACCAATCTGAGCTTGTCTGAGAAGGACTTATTGTCTTCCTCAATAGAATTTAATAATCTCATTCTCTAATATATCATAAACCTTCTTCCAAGATTTAATGGCATCCGTGATTCACGAAGTAGTGTCTGATAGAACGTATGTGTTTGGATTAGAATCATCAGCTGATGCATATTGCTTCTTCCCAGCTTTGTGTGGCACCATATTCCTCTGGTAAATGAAATTATCCTTCCTGTAACAAGAGAAGTCTGTAAGCTCTATACTGCAAGGAAAACTTCTAATTGCAAATGGTAAAAATGACTTGAAATTCAAAATGTTTTATTCATAAAGTCTAGAATTCTTCATGTCGATTTAGTGACAAAGAAGTTATTAAACATCTAATGGAATTTATTACCTGGTGATTCAAAATATTTATTCAAATCATTAACTTTAGCCAATCATAAATGACATTAATACTTCGACGGTTCGACGTTTGGAGGTTTTGAATGAGACGGGGCATAAATTTCCCGAAGGCTGAATTCTCAGAGAAGTTAATCTCTAATTAATCACTTTTGTGTTTTAATTAATCATGATTTTAAACGTTGTATTAGCCTTAATTATTTTGGAAGTTTGGTATTCGTGGATTTTGAATGAAGTATGATAGAAATCCTCTAAAGGCCAAATTTCGATAGTAGTCGTTCGAACCGTTATATGTATTTCAAGGCTTCCGAACTCTGTAGCTTCAGATCTCCGATAGTTCATTTGTTTTAAAAGTCTAGTTCATACTTCGATGGTTCAACATTCAAGAGTTTTGTATGTAGCACAAGAGAAATCTCCTGAAGCCCAGAATTGTGAAGTGATTAATTAATACTTAATCATGATAATTAAAGTTATTAAATGTTTTATTAACCCTTTAAAACACTTTTAATTTTTTGTAATATTCATTACTTCGATTATTTGATACTTTGGTGCTTTGTGAACTCAATATTTTTTTAAACTCCCGAAGGGAAATCTCCCGGAGTGATGTGGCATAGATGACGTCATTCTTGGTGATGTGTCAAAAAGGAGGAGTGACATGTGTTGAATAATCTGACACAAATGTTAAAAATAAGTGCCACGTGGCAGCCCCAAAGACGGCATGTATCCTATGACTCATCTATAATTTCTTTTAGGAATTGCCACGAGGAAGTGTCTTCGGGACTTCGTAGATTCAGGGTTTTTGTGTTTTAGATTTCTTGAAATTCCAAAGCACGAAGCTCCAAAGTGTTCTTAAAGCTTTTCTTTTAAAATTCAGGCGGATTTTATATTTCAGAGATCACAAGATCTGTTTGATCATATAGTACAACTCATCAATGAGCATTATTGTAAGTGATTTATTTATATATAATGACCAATGGATTTATTTTAAATTAAAAGGCAATTTTCTAAAAAAAATTCTTTTTAGTGAAATTTTAATTCTAAGAGGCAAAAACAAAATAAATAAAGTTCAAAATTCTAAGTGTTCTAACATAGGCTCCATCCGGGGATTGTGGATCCCTGTGAGGAACGAAAGAACAATAGACCAAGTGCCTTTATTGGGTAAATGGAGTCATTATTGTTTTTTTTGAAAAACATTTTTTGATTTTATTTAAGAATTAATCATACATAGAAAAAAAAATGAACTCATCCAAATCCAAAATCTTTAAAACATACTTAATGATTGATCTCAAGTTAGGCTACTAAAAATTTCCTTTTCTTAAAATTGATTTCAGAATTGTTTAAGATAATCAAAATAATTTAAAATAAAATATCAAGCTCCAATCGACTTTGTTCGCTTCAAGGTTAAGCATATGTAACATATTTATTTAGGGAATCCCTAGTTGGCTTAGCATGTAAATATCACTAGAAAGAGAACTAGATAACAGAGTATGATATATAGATATGTATGACATCCTTACATATATCATAGATATTGATTCACTTCCAACAAGCTTGTTTAGTACCCCAGTGAAGTTATCTACTTCTCCCAATGAATTTCCTTTCACCACTTCTATTAAAAAATGTGCATTTCACTGAGATGAGGGCAATCAATGTATAAATTTCCTTTCATCATCTCTTTTAGAAAAGATGGGGGCAATCGAATTATGAATTTCCTTTCACCATTTGTCTTGTATTTTAACATTTTGAATTGGGGGAAATCAATTTGCATGTAACATACAAGGGATGATATCTATTTAAAATCTTTAAAATGAAAAGAAGATCTGTCAACAATTTTAAGAATACTCTGAAACTAAATTTCTTCCAATTTTCAGTACACCTTCACCTATAGGAGAAAATTTTGGGGAATTTTAATCCTTTCAGGGATAAACCTTGAGCAAGTTTGACAGTTTAAAATCTGATGTCAGAGCTAAAATTATCAGGATTAGCCTAGACATACTTTTTCAATTAAAATCGAAGGAACGTAAAGATTTTCACCTAATCTTGTTTTGAAAATATGCTTTTGAGTTTTCAGAGTCAAGGTAAGTCTGTTTATTTCTATGAATACTAAAAGGATGTGAAAGGAGAAAGAAAATCTGAAGTGGAAATAATTTGGGGAGAGGAAAAAATAACCAAATCATGGATTCAGAGAATTTGAATTAAAAATGTCTGAATCCCACACAAGTTTGTGTATTAAGTTCAGACTTCTTTTGAGTTTATTTATTATTATTACTATTAATTATTATTTTTTAATTTCTTTTTTTATCAGAGATGGCTTTAGAATTTATCAACATGACACTTCAAGTTATAATTCTATGCTTCTCCGATTTTTAGGTCAGGTGATAATGTCATCATGAGAAAAAATTCCTTCACATTTATTTCAATAAAAAAAATTAAATTTTATTCGAACTATAAAGAAGACTCATACCTTATTTTCTTTTGAATTTTCAGCAAGGGATATTTTTTTTTATTTATCACATGTTTTTAGAGAAATCAAAATGATGAAAAGACAAGTGTCGAGTTTTTCTTGGGCCTACTCTCCTGTTCAACAAGATCTATTTTGCAAAAGGAATGAAATACAAAATATTAGATAATCCTGTAGAATAGAGATGATACGTGATGGAAATACTTTTTATTTTTTTAAATGAAGTCAAGTAATCCTAATTTTATTGAAAATATTTACAACAAGTAATCAAATGACTCATATAATTTACAAAAAGAAAAGAAAAAATGGAAAATTAAAATTTCCATTGTCAATCCAATCCGATATATACAATGGAAATCTAAAAAGTAACTATTGCATGAAAATTTTTAAATAATGCCCATTGATAGGGGCTTCAAGAATCTCTCCATTAAGCTTTTAGAGCGAGAATGAGTTTTTTCCCTCGGCAGCTGCAATTTTGAAGGGTCCGAACCAGAGATGATCGAATTTCCCATGTTTCCCTACATCTTCCTTTCTAGCTTCCCATTTTAAAACTAAATCACCGGGAAGAAACTCCATATCTTTAGCTTTCTTATCAAAATGGGCTTTCATGTTATCATGGTATTTTTGGAGCTTATCATCCACTTCTATTATGTTTTGTTGTACTTCAATGATTTGATTTATTCTTCTCGTAACATCGTTCGGCTCTTCATTCTCATTCTACCATAGTTTCATCACAAGAAGAGCGAGATTAATAGGAAGAATAACATCAGTACCATAAACTAATTGGAATGGAGACATACCTATAGATTTATTAGTCCCAATTATGTTTTCCCATAAGGCATATTTTAAGTGTATATGCCAATTTTTTTTGTTTTCTGTCAAAACCTTCTTGATTATCGTCATCAAACTCTTATTAGATGATTATGCCAACCCATTTCCCCAAGGATAGTAGGTTGTAGAATGACCTAAAATAATATTGTATTTTTGACAAAAATTGGTCATTGCAATAGATCTAAAATCCTGAGCATTATCAATAACTATTTACCTAGGACAACCAAATCTTGTTAGGATGTTTTCTTCCAAAATTTTTATCACTAGTGAATTTGTAGCATTCCGAGTTGGAATGGATTCAACCCATTTCGTAAAATAATCAGTAGTAGTTGGAATCCATCTGTGTTGAGAACTCGATTATGGATGAATATCTCCAATGAAATCTAGGCCCCATTGTTGGAAAGGAGCTTCAGATTTTACTGGAATTAAAGGTAAAGCAGGAAGATTTTGCTTACCAAAAAATGGTTGGCATGAATTTCACGCTTTGACCCTTGCATTTACACCGGTGAATAATTTCGGCCAATAATATCCTACCCTTAAAACATTTTAAGTTGTTTCTCTCCAGGCATGATGTCCTCTGCATACTCCTTCATGAAATTCATCGATGACACCTTCTGTTTCAGATTCTATAAGGCAATATAACAAGAAACCCAGAGGATATTTCCAATATAACTTTCCATCAATAATGCAATAGTTAATTGCATGTCGCTTTAAATTTCTTTCTTTAGAAGGAGTCATGTCATTTGGACATCAAAGAGTAAGGATATATGTAACAATAACATTGTACCAATATGAGGAGGAAAACTTATCTTCAATCTGAATAATAGGTGCTTGATCATCAATCTCCTCTATATCTAGAAGAGAATCACGAGACTCAAAGTTATTTATTCCAAGAGCTTTGAAATTTGATTCGGCTAACATCCTTGCTAGAACTCGACCTTTCACTAGTTTGGTTGGTTTAACTTCTAAATCAAACTCTTGAATTTTTTCCAACCATCAACCTCTTCTTCCATCACTGTCTAGTTGAACCAAGATATATTTAATTGCATTTGTTGGTACATAAGCAATTATTTTTTAGTGCAAGACATATGTTCGGAAAGCCCTGAGAGCCTTTACCATCACATAAGATTGTTTTTCGAGAATGTCGTATCATATCTCTGCATATCTGAGGCTTTTGCTAAAAAATGCTATTGGTTATTAGAATCCTTCTTCGTTTTTCTAAAGGAGCACTGTTGCAACAGTGTGTTCAGATGCAAAGGAGAAAATTACGAATTCTTTTGTATAGTCAGGACTTACCAATACTGGTGCTTTTCCTATGGCTTTATTAACACATTTGAAGGATGATTTTTCTTCTGAAGTCCATTTTACCTCATTGTCCTTCTTTAGCATGTATGTAATCAATTTGATTATTTCAACAAAATTAGGAATAAATATCCACAAAAAAAATATTTTCCCTAAAAAAGATTGAATCTCTTTTCTATTTCTAGGAATATTAATCAGATCAATAGCTTCAACTCATTTAGGATCAACTTTAATTCAATCCTTTGAAACTATATGCCTTAAAAGTTTACCTTCCTGCATGGAAAAATGTGATTTTTTGGGGTTTAGAGACAAACCGAAATTTATGCATTTGTCAAAAGTTTGTCTAAGGTGCACTAAATGTGTTGCATCAGAATTAGAAAAAAATGTCAGATCATCCAGATAAATTACAACAAACTTATATCTCTCACCAACGAATGTGATATCCATTACTCTCTGAAAATTTGCTCTTGCATTCATTAAACCAAAAGGAATTTTACCATACATAAAAGTTCCCCATGGAGTAGTAAATGTAGTCTTTTCTATATCATCTTCATGAACAACAATCTGATTATATCCTGAGAAACCATCGATCATAGAAATTTTGTTATCCCTTACCACCTTCTCTAAAACATGATCCATTTTTGGGAGGGGGTAGTTATCTTTAAGAGAAGACCGATTTAGGTTCCTAAAATCAACACAGAGTCTTATTTCTCCGTTATTATTCCTAACATGGACCAAATTAGCCACTCATTCATAGTATGTAAGGGGAACAATGATTTTTTCATCAAGGAGATTTTTAACCTCATTTTCTATTACTGGCAGAAGAATTGGGTTTATCTGTCTAAGCTTTTGCTTGAAAGACTTAATACCATGTTTTAAGGGAATCTTATGCTCAATAACAAAAGTATCATAGGTTTTTAAATCTTCGTAAGACCATGAAAAAACATCTTTATATTGTTTAAGTAACTCAACATATTTACTCTTTATTTGAGTTAGAAGATATTTAGATATTTTGACCATCTTGGGATTTTATTTTGTTCCTACTTTACAATCTTCAACTTCTTCAGGTTGAGGTAGCAAAGTAGACTTTAAAGGCATATCATCCTGGTCAAACAACTTTTAAAGAGGGACCAGACCTCTGGGAATTTGATTGTTTTTAAGTAAGATCATTCGGTGATTTGCAATTTTATCTTGGAACTTTTCTGGGTTTTCTCCTTCCTGCATAATCCAGGCAGGATTATTCTGATTTTCTTGATCAATGTGGGTCTCAGAAAACTCATCTACCATTTCTAGAAACTGCTTGATTTGTTCATCATCTTCAAATTCTTGTCAGTGTTGAACATTGTTTGGAATCGAAGGTCTATGTCTCATCTCAATATGATACTTCAGCTTCAAAACAATAGGTGGTATGAAAGTTGCATCATCTTTGGCTAAAGAGTCAGTTTGTTGATTTTGCATTTTGGGAATAGAGTGGATGTTAAAAGACCAAGAGAAATTCTCTATGAGATCCCAGGCATAATTTATATACGACCTCAATCTCGGATGCTTAGCTTGGTATTGTTGTTTTATTTGTTTTACAATTAGCTCAACATCACCATAAACTATCAAATGTTTGATTTTAGTTTTCTTGCAGCTTCTAATCCTAAAACTAAAGCTTCATATTCACACACATTATTGGTATAATCAATATCCCATTGTAATATACAAGAGAATGGAATATAATACTCATCACATGGTGCCACAAATAAAACTCCAGCTCCTACTCCTTCGCAAGATGAAGCACCATCAAAGTACATTTTCCACATCCCGTCTCTAAAATTCATATTTTTCTTTGAAAATTCTATTATTTTATTTTCTTCTTATATACATTCTCTGAAATCATCATCAATGGATAATATACAACTTCCTAGATCTTTATCGACAACATAGATTGGTTTTTTCTTAGGTTTTTGGGGGTCACTTACAGTATAAGCCAATCTAGTTTCTCTGTACAGTCGAGTAAATTATCCACCAAAAATAGGAATTATAGCATATGTCATGTCTAGCTGGATCGATCCTCCTAGCGGTGCCATACTTGGAAGGAACGTCAACAACAACCACATCCAGAATAATACTTTTCACATGAACCTGAGCAAGATTTACAAATAAATCTTTAATCGTACCCAGACACTTAACCTTTCTAGAATCAAAAGAGTATAGATCTTGATAAGGTCTGGTAATTTGAAGCCCCAATTTCTCCATGATAATATTAGGCATCAAGTTATGCGAAGTTCCTGAGTCTAACATGCAATTGTGTAGTAAATGATCATGCATAGTTAGTGTAATATAGAAAGGAGCAACATCATATTTACTATTTTCGATGTGTGGTCCAAACATGATTGTAGGTTTCTCATCCTACAAATTGATAACATCATCTTGACATTCAGGATCAAAAAAATTTATTGCTTTTGCGATTTTCTTTTTATAGATCGGATTTCTAGCAAGGTCAACCATAGGCATTGGAATTTTAATTTTATTCAGTTCGTTTTCTAGATTGAAAGTCCCAATTGATTTTTCAATTTCCCTTGTCTGAACTTCGACTTCTTTATTTTCTAGCTTCTTAGTCTATACTGCTTTCATTTCAACTTGCTTTGCTCGAGCAGATTGTGTTTCATTTGATGGTTTTGTAACTTTTGCCTCATTCGATTTGTTTCAAGATAAGATCTTTTTTGGTGGAGTATTTATAGAATTATTTTCTCTTGGCCTCAAATCATATTTATGTTGGAGTTCGACCATTATTGAATCAACAAGACCTTTATATGTAGAGTCTCCCAAATTGTTGATATTTTCATCATCATTAAATGGAGATTCCAGATCCAAGGATTTCTCATAATCCTGTTTGGTTAAGTGAGGCTCAAGATCATCATCACTGAGATTATTTAGATCTTCATCCAATTCATCATAATCTTGCACCTCATCTCCCTGTATGAGATTCTCAGTTTTAAAAGGAGCTTGAATATTTTGTTCCTCATTTTTTATTTTCCTTTGTTGTATCTAAGGATTTATGTTAGGATTTCTCCTGAATTGATTTCTAACATATGGATCAGGTTTGGCTTTTTATATTTCCATCCTGGAAATTTTGTTTGATAAGTCTTTAATAATTTTTTCCATCTCATCCATTTTTTCCTCTGAAGAA
>SNQJ01S0090235.1:47198-72694 GCA_010110895.2 Picea sitchensis | reverse complement strand
TAACAATTTCCATACCGGAGCTTGTGGAGGTCATTTGTCTGGGTTGGTGACAACCCAAAAGATTCTACAAGAAGGTTACTTATGGCCGACACTTATCAAAGATTGTATAGAATCAGTCAAGAAGTGCCATCCGTGCCAAATCTTCTCTCGGAAGATGAGGGCACATCCCGCTCCCATGTTTCCCATCATCACAGTTGGACCCTTCACCAAGTGGGGGATTGATTACACTACTTTCCACCCCCCTTCAACAAGGGTGCACCGCTATATCATCATAGCTTTAGACTACTTCACAAAGTGGGTCGAAGCTATGCCAACGTTTAAATATGATGGAGAGACTGCAGCTCTCTTTTTATTCAACTAGATCATAGCAAGGTTTGGTGTCCCGAGGGAGATTGTCACTAACCATGGCAGTCACTTTCAGAATCAAATGATGATCGAATTAACATCAAATCTTGGGTTATGGAAAGAACATTCATCACCCTACTACCCCCAGGCTAATGGGCAGGTGGAAGCTGTAAACAAAACTCTTAAGACTATTCTACAGTGAACTATCAACTCCGCCAAGTCAAATTGGCATTTGATGATATACTCGGCATTATGGGCTTACCGAACATCTGTTAAAATCGCAACCATTTTCTCACCTTTTCAACTTGTTTACGGGCTAGAGGTAGTCTTGCCCATCGAATGTCAGATCCCGTCTCTAAAATTGGCAGTACAATTATTTCCCGATACTTCTCTACTCGAAGAACGATTAGTATACCTTGACCAGCTCAATGAACAGTGTCATGATGCGGCCCTGGCCAACAAGGCTCACAAACATAAGGTCAAATGTCAATATGATAGGTCCATTCATCCTTGGATTTTCTCTGAAGGAGACCTTGTCCTGGTCTATGACCAAGATAAGGACCCCCTGGGGGCAGGCAAATTCAAACCCATGTGGTTCGGGCCTTTCATCATAAAAGAGGTATTAAAAAAGGGCGCCTATCGTCTGGCTGATTTCGAAGGGAATGCTTTGGTGGAGCCTAGAAATGGGCTCTACCTTAAGAAGTATTACTCATAGGCAGGTCACTGTGGGTAACTTTTTGTAACATATGTATAGTCTTTGTACTATTACTTTTTTGTTTCTTTAAAATGTTATGGACATGTCATTGATGTTCTCTTTCGTCAATATGGCAGATGTCAAGTGATTCCGAGGTGTTCGTTGGGTATGCAAACGGTGCTAGTCGGCACACTTGGAGGCTTGCCTCCACATCTTGGGTAATATTTACACCTCAGGGTCAGTTGTTATCCTCTGGAGGTATATTCTTAGGTGACACCACAACTAATGTCGTCGAGTACACTGCAGTTATTGAGTTTCTTCGTGATGCTTTGTCATTGGGTATCTCTCATCTCCGAGTCTATCTGGACGCTCAATTGGTTGTGTCTCAGTTAAACAGAGTATACCGGGCTCATGATCCAACTTTACACCAACGATTCATTAGGGTACATCTCTTAGAACGAAACTTTGATTATATTACATATTTTCATGTTCCTAGGAGATTAAACCAAATTACAGATACTCTAGATAATCAAATTTTAGATTGGCATATTGCACACATATGAAACAAAATTGACATAAGCATGTAAATAAAAATTTTCACATGTGATCCATAAGACACAAAAGACCAAAAAAACATATATAATATCATAAAAGTAACCAGAGTACATAGATGGACGCAAGCGCCTTAAAAATAGGACCAATAACGAGTCACAGGGCTTATGCCCTCAAAACATATATACAAGTAGTGCTTGTGGCACGTAAAATGTCTAAATAGGTTCAGGGCCTATGAGCCCTGTTATAATGGTCCACAGCATGGGCTAAATGCCTAAACAATCGAACCCATGTCCGAGATGCCCCCACTACATGAGGTTGCATGGATGGCGGCAGGTCCTCAATCTCTACCATCGAGACTGTGCAAGTGAGTGCAGTAAAGTTCCACTCAACTCGTCTGAGTACTCTCTCATCCTCTATGGCTGGGAGGTCTCCTACTATAGCTGGTCCCCCGACAACAGCAGTTGTGGCCCCTAGCCGAGGACGACGCCTGTTCCTTGCATAATCGGCAGGTCTCATGGGTCCCACATCTGCATGCAACAAACATATATCCATCAAATACTCTGGAATATAAAAAAATGATATATATAACAAAAACGACATAAAAATCACATATATAACAAAAAAACTACAAAGGTGGAGACTTACCCATCTCCCCTCACTCCTCACCAGGAGGCACGGGTATCTCAGGATCTCTCGAAAATTCTATCCCTGCATATGGGTAATCCTCGATCACAGGGATCTGTCGTGACAACCATGAAAAAAAGTCATCATCGAAGGACTCATTGGTCCTTCCACCACCCTTTTGCAGCAGTAATACTACCCATCTATATACAGCAGGAAAAGAGGCTTGATGTCCTCATACCACTACCTGAGGACTAAAGCTCGGAACTCTCTCGAAAAAGAAGGAACACAAAATAGTCTCGAACCTGAAGTTCGTCTATGTCCGCTGATGACAATCTGTCAATTGCCACTTCATACACTCCAGTAGTGTGGTACTCCAGTCAACAATTTGTGCATTCAAGCACTGGATAGCACAGTTCAACTGTGGGTGGGACGCCTGATGCAAGGCCATTGAAGCGGTAATCCGCCCAATGAGCAATAATATCGCTTGCAGCAATAAGTTAGTAATCTTACTTATGGGCACCTGGGAGCTCAAACGGTTTTTCCCATCCTCACAGTCCAGGGCTATCAGTTCCTCTATTTTATGCGGCCCTGATGGAAACCTCCTGAAATTGACTGGTTCCCCTCTCCTTGAGAGGCCAGTCAAAAAGTAGATATCTTCGGTGGTAGGCACCAATGATTGCCCCTCTAGCATGAAATCCTCTGCATCAGGGTGCCAATAGTCAACCAAGGCATTTAGTAGCCTCGGTTGCGCCTGCATAAATGGACACAGGAAGAACTTTAGCAAACCACATTGCATCAACGCGACCACGACATTCGGATCTCCCACAACCAACTCACCAACTTCTTCATGCTCCCTTTCCCTCTAGTGGACATACATCCTACCAAAACAACAAAGTTCAGGAGGGTGAGTGAGTGCTCTTTAGTTCTTTTTGTTTATAAAGGGAGGTCCACGCATGTTGTCTAGGTGACAGTCGCCTGTACATGAGGGCAGTTTTTACTCTGCACGAGTGTACACGCGGCCTGTCCAGAGACAACCCACGTGGACCTAGGGTCGACCTTTTAAAGGTCGATGCCCACCCAAAAAATGAAATGAAAAGAAAAAATAAAGAATTGAATAGCTAGATAGGGGAGTTTGTACTTACTTGGTCTAGACGGAAGTTCGTTTCGTCCACTGTAGCTCCCGGAATCACCGTTTTTATCAAAGGGGGTCTTTTGGCTCCTGAGTCAATTTCCAAATCAACAATGGTGATAATGAGTTGCCAGCTTCTATTTATAGACTTTTTTGCCTCTTTTTGTCACTTTTTCGGCCTCCCTTATCATTTTCTTTATACCAAGAACCATTTAAAGTGATTCAGGAGTTATATGGGAGGGATTTGATTGGGTATTGGGACATTTTTTTTGAGTTTTGAGTAAATTTTGACGGTCCACGAAAAATTTTCTGACGATCAACTTGAGCATATAGGTTAGGTTTCTACCCTGATTTTTGTATCTCGTTGTCTTTTACATTCACCATAGGATCAATCCCATCAGATTGTGACACAGAACCATCATCTCTGCTTTAGAAGTGTCACAATTTGGCGATAGAGCTTACCGGAACATGGATGCCTTAGGTAGATCCTGGTTACATTATGGCATTAATGCTGTCTCTAAAAACACTATAGGCTTGGGAATCCTTATAGTCTTTCCTGAATATGAGTTTGAGCCTCATTTGCACGATTCTTCTTCGCTCTTGACCTCACCCTCAAGACTCCCAAAAAATAACTGGTGTTCTTTTAAGCCCTTTTTAGACCCTCTAAATATGAAAAGATTGTCGAGCGATCTTGTGGCCTTTCACGCTCGTTCAACTAAAATTTGAAGTCATGTCTGTCCGGCGGTAGTTTACCCCTTTTTCGGTCTGGATGGTCAACTGTACGAATGAAGGTATACTATATGGAACTTCAGCTCTATAGAAGAGTAATCTCAAGTATAATTTTACCCCTTTTCGAGCCTGCATGACTAAATTTACGAAAAATGAAGCCCAACGGAGTCGAGTGACCTTATTCTTTCACACTCGTTAAATTGGTCCAAAAGAACATTCCTGACAAAGTCCATAGTTAAGCTTTTTTCAGACTCCTTAAAAATGAAAAAATAGCCGAGTGATCTTGTCCTTGTCACACTCGTTAAAATGGTTTTGAATCAACGTCTAATCGGTGCTAGTTTACCCTTTTTCGAACCGACTAGAATATCTTCGAAAAAGGTACCCCAANTTATGTTTTTTCAGACTCTCTAAATATGAAAAACCACTGAGCTTACCTTCTCTGGGCTCATTAAACTTACATCGAAGGATGTTACCATTGTGTGTTTTGTTAACCGCATTTCCATACCTTCTATGTCAGCCTAGTAACAGTTTGCTTCTGCGTTTTAACACCCTTGGCCCCTAGAGGATTTTTCCCGAGTATCATTATTTAGAACATCAGTCTTGTCCTTATGCCTTGAGTTTGTATGTTTGCAACACTCATTCCTCCTTTGTAACATAATATTCCTTTATTCTTTTTCCACAATTATTGAAAAGGACAAAAAAAATCAAATATACCCCAAAAAGAGGAAGGGAAAAGTATTTTCTTTATTGGCAACACAATGAGTCGCCCTTGGATAAAGCACATCTGTATGTTTGTTCATCAGACTATGGGATGTAGTACGACCTTAGGAATCATTTTCTTTCTATATAGAGTTGTGTCCTCCACCGTTTGGTTATCCTTCAAACATATGGAGAGTTTGTGTTGCCTCCTACTTCGTAGACTTATGATTAATGCCATGCTGCCTGAGTCTCATCATTTGTCATGCTATTATCCAAGGTAAGTTTGTCACCAAGCCTGAGTCAACCCCTCTGCAATATTTCTATTGTCCTCATACCCGGCCATCCTGAACATCCAATCAAGTCCTTTCTCGAAATCACTGAAGCCTTCAGTCTGATCAACAAGATTATCAAGTCCATGACCGACGGGCCGTTGAAGACCTCGGATAGTGCAGTCATACACTTATATTACACTCCTACCCGAGTTTTGAATATTTTGAAGTTGTTGCTTGATCTCTGAAGATCTCATCTCTACCCATTAGGCCGTATCAACTTCTAGAAGATCGATACTTTATATGTATATCTTTTCAATTTCGAGATGTAGCTCCGCTGTGTATTATTCATGGCTACTCTTTATATAGTTATATGACATGGATCTATAGTGTATTTTATTGGTATATATGATTCTATTTTATCCCAAGCATGGGTATGCCCACCTTGGTGAGACATTTGTTATTTTGCAGACGACACCTCCTGCTTCCTGATCCTTGGGCTCAATCGTTCAACACATCAGTAAATATTGGTAATGTATTTCGGCCATCAGATGCTCTTCTAACCTCACACATTAGGGGGAATCTGTTATAAACCTAAATTTCACCACACATGCTTACCTAGCATCAAGCCATCTCATATCCCTTCTTTGCCAAAGCACTGCTGAACAACTCTTTGAAAATCCTCTTTTATAAAGGCCCACGCGCCCTACTCCATTACTGCATGCGTGTACATGATGGCTGACCCAAAACAAGCCATGTGGACCAACAAAAGCATGAAAAAAGGAAAGTTGCCGATGGAACACAAAATCTATGGGTGAGTTAACTGGAACTTTTGTCCATGCATGGTCGAGGGTTCGTCCAAATACCTAGCTCCTTCTAGCCTATAAAAGAAGGGGTAGGGGTCCCATTTGGAAGGGGGGAAAATATAGCAAAGAAACTCTTCCCATTTTCATATTCCCATTGTCCCAACCCTTTAGCCTTTCCTGATTCCAAAGGAGATACAAAGCAAAGTAGTTGGAGGACAGTAGAAGAGGATCCCAGGACCAGGTTCGCGGAGCGGTGGCTAGTCTCAACTTTTGTAAGTTGACTCATTCAAAGTAATAAAGAAGATGCTTTTCCCATCCCAATTCATGAACTTTTTATAGTTTGATTAGTATATGTTTTGATTTCTAACCCATTAGTATATAAGTAGGATGCATGCGTAGTTGTTGCTTGTCTTGTATGCAGGTCAACTTTGGAAGGAGTATTGCGAACAAGTAATCAAGTACAACGGAGGATCGACATCAAACGTCGAAAATGAGGTAGATTGATATTTCCTTGCATTTACAAAGAAAAGGGGATTTAAATCTAGGGATGAAGGTAGAAAGTAGTTTTTCTTCGGTCATATCTGCATGCAAAGTCTAAACTCTATTTGCTAGTCTGTAGGGAGATTTCCCTCACAACAGATGTAAATCTTATATCGGTTGTTCCCGACCAGCCGAGGGATGCAATTCTACAAGTGTCGTCATTTCAAACAAGCTACTTTAACAATCCTTGGAATTTACCTTCCCCATCGACCTCGATGGAAGGGACAGGGCATCCTGGCATGGCCATGCCCTTTTCCATTGCTAATATTGCATACAACATTTTCCAGTAGACTTCGGCCAACCCTGATCCAGCTCGCCCATATGAGTTAGATCTATTTCTCGAGCCTATTTGGGCTTAATATTCTCTTGCCACTAAATATCCTTTAGACTTGGTCTTTCCCTCTGACAAGGCGATTATTGAGGCAATGACTGGTCCCGATAGACCTTGGGATGATGTACATCATAGATCTTATTTCCTTCTTGAGTCAAGGAGAATAGAGGTGGGAGAATTTGTTTTGACCATGAATGGATATAATCCTTGTCTTATCAATCCTATGGCTACGCACAAATTTTACGCCGAGGGTAACATGGAAATAATTTCTACAATGATTCCAATAGATATATCCAAAACCCCTGGCATTGTGGAAACTATTTTCGTCAGATCGGATTGTTCCCCAGAAGAGATTCAAACCTACACTGATTTTTTCAAGGAATTTTGTGATGTTTTTTCCTGGTCTTATAAAGAAATTCCAAGCATTGACTCACAAATTGTTGAGCACAAAATTACGAATTATCTTGATGCCAATCCAGTTCGACAGAAGCTTTGTTTGGTAAATCCTTGAAAAGCGGAAACAATTAAGGTAGAAGTGGAAAAATTGCTCAAAGCCAGTTTTATCTACCCATTACAGTTGACAAAATGGGTGTCAAACCCGGTTCTGGTTAACAAGAAATAGGAAATGATTCAGGTGTGCATTGAATTTTGTGATTTGAATAAATCATGTCTAAAAGATAATGTCTCTACCCCATTACCCCATTTGTCGATCAGATTGTCGATGAATGCGTAGGCTGTGAGTTATTTTCATTCATGGATGGTTTCTCGGGATAAAATCATATTAAAATCAAACACGAGGACCAACATAAAATATATTTTATTTTTCCGTGGGGAACATTCGCATATCATAAGATGCCTTTTGGCATGAAGAATGTTGGAGCTACCTTTCAGCAAGCCATGTCATTTTCTTTTCATGACCTTAGACACATATTGAAGTTGTATCTTGATGATATATCATCATGCTCTCACAAGATATATGATCATCCCTCCCATATTCGACTAATCTTTGAATGATGTCTCTACTATCAGATTCGCTCGAATCCTAACAAGTGCAGTTTTTTCATGACATCAGGTCATATTTTATGTTTTATTGTATCGACAACAGGGATCATGGTCTATCCTATCAACGTTGAGGTGATATTTCAATTTCCTCTCCCGTGCACGATACCCTAGATTCAGATTTTACAAGGGAAAACGATTTTTCTTTGGTGTTTTGTCACAAATTATGTTGAAATCACTAAAGGGTTTATGCATCTCTAGAAAAAAGGGGCCCCATTTTGTTGGGATGAAGCTGCTCAACGCTCCTTTGAATCATTAAAATGTGTCATGACATCTGCCCCTCTACTTCAGCCTCCTGATTA
This sequence comes from Picea sitchensis, assembly GCA_010110895.2. NCBI lineage: Eukaryota > Viridiplantae > Streptophyta > Pinopsida > Pinales > Pinaceae > Picea > Picea sitchensis. Next base: position 64,612 of record SNQJ01S0090235.1, on the reverse strand, counting down.
TAATAGATATTTCTTGTTGTATTTAGTTGCTACGAAGTCAACCATCGACATGGTCTTGCTTCAAGAAGATGATCTGCTCAAAGAGCACATTAGATATTACCTTAGCCAAGGCCTGGTTGGGCCGGAACTCAACTATCCTCACGTCAAGAAAATTATTTTGGAAGTCATACATGATGTCCAATGGTTCTGTCACTACATTTTTCTTCTCAAGACCAATGTCATTGCCGTTGTCAACGCTTTCCAATACGTGTTAACACGACGGGTCATTGGAAAAAATATTAGTAGATGGATAGTCATCTTATAGGAATTTGACTTGGATTTTGTTTCTGCGAAATCCAAAAAATCATTGGTCTTTTCCAAACTCATTTTGGAACTTCCATTCGAGCATAGTTATATCACGCCCGAAGAGTCGCCTATTAAGGGAGATATTTTTATAATTGGATCTGCGGACCCCTGGTATGGAGATATATTGGTCTATTTCTAGAATTTGAAGTTCCCCATTTCTTCTTCCCACGATGAGCATTGACGAATTTGACATAAGGCATGAAACTATCTTATACTCGATGACACTTTGTATCGTCGAGGAGTGGATTGAATTCTTCATCGATGCCTTATCCATGAAGAAGCAGAGCTTGTTTTGAACTATTGTCACACTAGAGCATGTGGAGGTCATTTTTCAGGGTTAAAAACAACCCAAAAGATTCTAGGTGTAGGTTACTTTTGACCCTCGTTAATCAAGGATTGTGTTGAGGCGGTCAAGAAGTGCCACATGTTCCAGATATTTTGTCAGAAGATGTGGGCACATCATGCTCATGTGTTTCCTGTCATTGTTGTTGGTCCTTTCACCAAGTGGGGGATTGATTTCACTACATGTCACCCAGACTCAACCAGGGGGCATCATTACATCATCATAGTAAAAGACTACTTCAAAAAGTGGTTTGAATATTTGCCAACGTTTATTAATGATGGAGAAACTGTAGCTCTTTTCATCTTTAATCAGATAGTAGCAAGGTTTTGTATCCCGAAGGATATTGTCACTGACCATGGCAGTCACTTCCAAAACAAAATCATGACTGAGTTAATGTCACATATAGGGTTCAGGAAGGAACATTTTTCACCTTATTACCCGCAAGCGAATGGTCAGGTTGAAGCTCTGAATAATTCTCTCAAGACTATTCTTCAGCGGATGATCAATCCTGTCAAGTCAAATTGGCATTTGATGTTGTACTCAGTATTGTGGGCCTACCAAACATCTATGAAGACTGCCACCATTTTTCACCTTTGCAACTCATATATGGGATGGAAGCAATCTTACCTATTGAGTGTCATATTCCTTCTTTAAATTTGGCAGTGGAATTATTGTTGGACACTTCACCGCTTGAGGAACACCTACTATATATCGAGAAGCTCAATGAGCAGCGTCATGATGCATTCTTAGCCAATGAGGATCATAAGAAATGATTCAAGTCTCAGCACGATCGATCCAATCATTGTCGGATTTTCTTTGAAGACAATCTCGTCCTGGTCTATGATCAAGACAAAGATCCCCTGGGGGCAGGAAATTTCAAACCCATGTGGTTTAGATCATTCATTGTGGTATTGAAGAAGGGTACTTACCATATGGTTTATTTTGAAGGAAATTCCTTGGTTGAGCCCAGAAATGGGATCTACCTCAAGACAAAATACTCTTAGGTCGGTCACCTGGGTGACTTCTTGTATATATGTATAGCTTCTTATACATTCTTTGTCTTTTTTGTTTTGTGGACATGTAGTTATTTATGTCTTCTTTTTCACTGTGGCATATGTCAAGTGAATTGGAGGTGTATTTTGGGTTCACGAATGACGTTAGCCAACACACTGGGAGGCTTACTTCGACAGCTTGGGTGATTTTCACACCTGGAGGCCAGTTTCTATCTTCCAGAGGTATTCGTCTAGGCGATGCTACAAACAATGTTGTTGAATATAGTGCTGTGATATAATTTCTTTGTGACGATTTTCCGCATGTCATTTCTCACCTACAGGTCTACCTAGATGCTCAGTTGGTTGTGTCCCAGTTAAATGGGATTTACCACATTTATGATCCCACTCTGCACTGATGGGTACGTCTCTTAGAACATTCTTTAGATTACATTACGTATATCCATGTTCCTAGGAGATTTAATCATCTAACAGATACTCTGTCTAATCAAATTTTAGATTGGCATGTTCCACACACATAAAAAGAAAAGTTGTTGGCCCTTCACCAAGTTTTGGGAGTTACTTGGTCATGTTTGACTGTTTCAGGACTTCGACAGCCTGTTGAAGGAGGAGCGCAAGGCGAAGCGGAGATTGTGGAATCTTGGCCCTTTTTGGGTCCTTTTTGGGTTTATGGGATAATGTAACGGGAATGGGATGTCGTCCCATGGGTTTACCCATGTTTAGGCCTATTTTGTATGTATAAATAGATGTCTAAGCAATGTAAGAAAGAGCATCTATGTGATGAAGGCCGTAATTTCTAAGTGCAAAAGTAGATCTGTGTGATTTGGATTTGTGCATACTATGTGAGACTTGCAGAGCTAAGTGCAAGTCATTGTAAGAGGTTGTGAAAGGATGTGTGTTGAGATCTACTCAGGGAAGGAGGATCTAGTGAGCTACACAGATCTCCTATCCTACGTGGAGTAAGGTTTTGGTGGCTCTGTGCTATAATTGATTGAAGAAGCTAATAAAGAACAAGAGTTGGTGGACATAGCCCCAGGGTGGGGGTGAACCACGTAAATACTATGTGTTATGGCTTGATGTCCTTTGGCTTAATGTGTTTATGTCTTATTTTGCTAAGTGCTTTGAGATGATTAGATAGATCTGCTTATGCTAAGTTCTCATGATAGATAGAATGTTAGATATGTACGAATATGCTTAGTGCTTGAGCTACCAGATCTGATCTATTTTCTCATGCTAAGTGCTTAAATACACAATATTATTGTAAATGTTGCGAAGCCCTGTTTTATCAACGAAGTGGTTATTGATTGTATATTGTGGAACTAACGGTGCTAAGTTCTTTATTAAGTGTTATAATTATAGATCTGTGTCCCAGCTAAGGTTGCAGACACTTGAGTCTCACAACCACCCCTGCCTCTACCTCGGGTGAGACTTCATCTGCTTCACAAGTGTTGGCGAAAGGGATGGTAGTTAGGGTTTTTTTGGTGCATTGTTGTAGCATTGAACCCTGGGTATGCCCATATGCCAACAAATGTTTTTGTTTCCAGGACATGAAACTGTGATTGTTGGGAACTGAGAAAGAAGAATCTTTGTGAAAAGATTCATCCTGAAATTGTGAAATCTTTGTGCGTAGATCTGTGCCATGGTGCACAGTATTCTACTTGACTTATAAAGCTCTATGCTAAAGAAAGAAGGTCAGATCTGAAAGAAAGAATCCAGATCCGAAGAAAGAAGATCAGATCTGGAGAAAAGAAGCAAGATCTGAAATCTTTGTGCTCTAAGAAAGATAAAAGTGATCATTTATGAGATAAGATATGCAAGCTTTGTGCTCTGATAAAGGTAAGAATAGTGAAAATTTTTAGATCTGAAAGTTTTGTGTTCTGTAGAAGTAAGATAAGTGGAATTTTTTGTTTCTAGAATATGGATCTAGGTATGTTTAATAGATTTTGTCCTAGCTTAAACACTAGGGCATCAATACATGAAAGAAGGTTTGATATGAATAGATCTGATAAGAATAGTGAAAGATATGTTATAACCATGCATAGAAAAGATGTTTGGACTAACAAATGGATGCAGGATCCTAGAAAGAAATTGTTGCAGGTTAGCTCTTATGATCCTAGCGCGTAGTACAGGAGAAGTTGGGGATCATTTAAAAGAAAGAGAAGATTAACCCTCTGTTACAGTTGCAGAAGACCAAGACATCTTGCTAAGGATTGCCCTAGTAAGAAACCTAGTTGTCTTTGCTGCAAAGTTATGGACCGTGAAGTATTGGATTGCCCTAGAATGATTGCTAAGCTTGAAAAAATGAATATGGGACAAGAATACCATGAGAAACGTCAAGAAACTAAGATCATGACAGAACCCCAGAAAGAATTAGAGAAAGTATTAATACATATGAAAGAGACCCCAAATGAGCATAAAGATGTCAGTTTATCAGAGATATTCAAAGAAAAAGGAAAAATAGAAGCAAGAATAGAAGACTTCGACATTGACTGTGTTCTATATGAGAAAACAGAGGTGAATATTATGCCAAAGAGAACATGGGAAGCTATAGGAAGGCCTGCTATGATCCCTTCACTAGGAGGAATAAGTTTATTCAAAGGAAAGATAGTAAACCTATGTGGAAGGCTCGCTCGGATACCTATGACTGCCAATGGAACTTCGACAGAAGAAGAATTTGAGATTATAAAATTTGTTGAAGACAGCACCTTATTTACCATGCTAATAGGAAAACCTTGGATTGATAGAGATTAAGCCAGATGAAAGGAAGAAGAAGAAGTTTTGGAACAGAAGAAGCAAGATTTAAAAGAATTTATGACCAGAAGGATCGTGCACTTGATTGAGGAACAGGAGAGAATATTGTAGATATTTAATACTAGAAACCTAGATGTTGAAGCTAAGAGAACACTAGAGGATCCTTAGAATATTTAATTACCTATCCCAGACAAAGAAGAAGTATTATCCAGGAACCCTAGGAAAGACTTTCAACAACGTGAAGTAACTAATACTAATGAAGAAAAGAATCAGAATGAGAAAATCATTACCGAGACGAAGCTCACTGGAAAGAAGGATAGAAAATTAAGAAAGAAGAGGGCTAATAATGAAAGGTTACATGAGGTTCTAGAGGGATCCTCGTAGAAGAAAAATTTATAAAATTTAAGATTCATCGAGATATCAGAACAACGACCTATGGAACTTCGTAGTGGCGAAGAAATATAGCCATTGGGACCGATATATCCATTTGACTTCTGCTCCGAATGAACAGAAAGGAAATAAAGGTTCGTCATCAGACCGTTGGACTGCGCCATAATGGAAAGAATAGAGTTAATGAAGCCCTCATACCCGTTGCAATCGATCTTTTACAAAGTTATCTATTTTTCCCATCGCGCTACGCAACTAGAACACTTTTTCCAATTGAGAATTTGAGCTTGTAGCCTTGATTAAGATTGCCCAGTGATATTTCTTTCTATCCTCTTGGAATGTCCACATTACCTTACAAACCCAAGATATCCATCCCGAGCACGTATGTCTGAAGAGATCACCACCGAAGAAGCAACTGCGATAGAAGTTATGATCAACTTAATGACTAAAAGAACCATGTCGGAGAGAGGATTGTCTACAGGTTTACAAGCATCATCGATGAGAGGAGTGCAAGCCTCCCCGTTTACTGCTCGAGCCAGACCATCCTGGCCAGCTGACAAAAAGAGAACTAAGCATAGAGACGATCTTGAAAATTCTAAGTTAATCCCGAGAATATTACCTACCTACCTACCACCTCTGAGCGACGTAGTAAACCAAGACAGTGTGCCCCAAGATTTTGAATACAAATTGGTTACTGCATACCTTCTCAAGGGGATACGCACAGTTCCTGCAGACCAGGATAAGATTGCAAATTTGAAGTTTAGTGACTTCAACCTTGATGACAGCAAGGTGTACGACATGCATGCTCCATGTAAATACTTGACGAAGATGAAGTTCAAGAACTCGAAGATCGTCCCTCAGCAATGGACTATGGACCTCGCGCAGTCCACCTTGTTGAACTTCATGAAGATCCTGCATTTTAGAAGACACCAGGAAATCAATTCCTATGTCAAGTTGTTGCTATCAAGCTATCATGGCAGCTACTTATGGTTAAACCACCGCATCATGGTCGATCCGACATTGATCCACAAGATCACAGGGTTGAGCATGCAGGGCCTTGAACCATAGGATTTTTACCCTGGAAAGACCACAGACCGAGCTCTAGCACAGAGGATCAAAGAGACTTATGGCGATGCCGAGAAGGGAACGGGAGGCTACAAGGTAGCTTCTATTCATAATGGCGCATTGCACCTCGCTGGTCAACTCATCGCAAAGAAGTTAGTATGGAAGAAAAAACCGACCCAAGTGACCGGTTCTGTAGTCGACCTCGCAGGGAAGTGCGTGGAAGGCCTGCAAATGAATTGGGTGAAGTACCTCGCGAACCAAAAGGAACTTGACTATAGAGAAGCACAGGACCAATTTTATGAGTTCCATTACAGTTGGTTGATGATCCTGATCGCATCCGTTGCATGGGAGATGCCGAAATGTGAGACCTTCCCGGATATCGAGCCTTCTGAACCTTTTGCTACGAAGTTTAGTAAACTCTAGTACTCAACTGATATGAATAAGTAATGGAAGTCAAATTCCATGTTCCACACCTACTACAACCAGTTTAAGACCGTTAAATACCTTGTAGTGCAATAAGCTGAGTAACCGAAGTGCCCAGACATACGAGAATCTCACCGAGAACCTAGAGTTATAGACACTGGAGTCACAGCTCCAGGAAATGAAGAAGCACACAGATACACTACAGGCATAGCTAAAGGCCCTGTCAGTTGTAGAAAGAATGAATATATCTCAAGAACAATGTACATCTCAGTAGTATATCCATATGCTTCAAAGCAAAGTGATGGAAGTCACTAAACGACTTCAACCTGTGCAAGATAAGGCATGTCTGTTGTTTACAGAAGTAGAAAGCCAAGGAGTAGAGTTAGAGTAGGTCGTCACCACAGCAGAACAGTGCCTAGAAGGGCCAGTGAATGATGCAGTGATCTAGGAGTTCACTGAATAAGAGGCCATAGCCAAGCAGCAAGTCGAAGTAGCTCGAGCCAAGATCGAGGCGTTCAAGGCAGAACTCGTCAGACAAGAGTGACTTGAGATGAGTCACAGGTGAATGTTGGGGGCATGTTGGCCCTTGACCAAGTTTTGGGAGTTACTTGGTCATGTTTTACCATTTTGGGACTTCGACAGCCTATTGAAGGAGGAGCACAAGGCGAAGCGGAGATTGCAGAATCTCGACCCTTTTTGGGTCCTTTTTGGGTTTATGGGATAATGTAACGGGAATGGGATGTCAGCCCATGTGTTTACCCATGTTTAGGCCTATTTTGTATGTATAAATAGATGTATAAGCAATGTAAGAAAGAGCATATATGTGATGAAGGTCGTAATTTCTAAGTACAAAAGTAGATCTGTGTGATTTGGCTTTGTGCATACTGTGTGAGACTTGCAGAACTAAGTGCAAGTAATTTTAAGAGGTTGTGAAAGGCTGTGTGCTGAGATCTACTCAAGGAAGGAGGGTCTAGTGAGCTGCGTAGATATCCTATCCTACACGGAGTAATGTTTTGGTGGCTCTGTGCTGTAACCGATTGAAGGAGATAATAAAGAAGAAGACTTGGTGGACGTAGCCCCAGGGTGGGGGTGAACCACATAAATATTGTGTATTATGCTTTGTGCTTTGGCTTGATGTGTTTATGTCTTCTTTTGCTAAGTGCTTTGAGATGATTAAAGATATCTTCTTATGTGGAGTGCTCATGATAGATAGAATGTTAGATATGTATGAATATGCTTAGTGATTGATCTACCAGATCTGATCTATTTTCTCATGCTAAGTGCTTGAATACGCAAGATTCTTGTAAATGTTGCAAAGCCCTGTTCTATCAGCGAAGTGGTTATTGATTGTATATTGTGAAATTGACGATGCTAAGTTCTTTATTAAGTGTTATAATCACATATCTGTGTCCCAGCTAAGGTCGCAAACACTTGAGTCTCGCAACCACCCCTACCTCTACCTCGGGTGAGACTTCATCTGCTTCGTAGGTGTTGTTGAAAGGGTCAGTATTTAAGGTTTTGTTGGTGTGATGTTATAGCGTTGAACCCTGGGTCTGCCCCTGTGCCAAAAAAAGAACACACATACACATGTAAATACATTTGTAAAAAATTTCATCCATAAGATAGAAAAGATGTAAATATATATATCTCCAAAAAGTGTCATGACTACAAAGGTGGTCGCAAATGCCTCAAAATTGTTCAGTATACATCGTTGGGATTATTCCCTCAAAAACTACATATGAAAAAATTTCCCTCGACACATCAATGGTCTATACTATCTAATCATGGGGCCTACTGTCCCTGCCATAATTTACAACAACGTTGGCCAAACGTCGGAACAACTGGACCCAATTCTGAGGCACCCCTACTACATGAGGCTTCATAGAAGGTGGGATATCCTCGAGCTCGTCCATAGGTACAGCACGAGTGAGCGCAGTGAGTTTGTGCTCCACTCATCTCATAAATATGTCAGCCTCTCTGGCTCGAGGTCCCCCTGTAGTTGTTGGTCCTCCAGCTGCTGCTAGTCCTCCCTCTAGTCGAGGACGTCGTCGAGTCCTAGAAAAGTCTGTTGGTCTCATAGGTCCCACATATGTACATAAAATATACACGAGTTAGTATTCTATACACACATAAAAAGGATATATATAACAAAAAAATTAAATAACTCTAAAAATAGGTTACCTATCTCGTCTCGCTCCTCGCCGGGAGGCACAGGCATGTATGGATATTTGGTGAAGTTGATCCTGGCATAAGGGTAATCCTCGATCACTAGGATATATCATGCCCACTAGTTAAATAATTTAAAGGAGGCTACATGCCCTCGTACTGTCTGTCTTAGACTAACACTGGGAACCATCTCAAAGAAGAAGGAACACAAAATGGTACCGAACCTAAAGTCCTTATTGGTACATTGTCGACACTCTGTAAGTTGTCTCTTCATGCATATCATCATGGTTATACTCCAGTCAAAAATACTGGCCTACAAACACTGAATGGAACAATGCATGTGTGTTCGGGAGGCCTATTGAAGGGATGCATATCCAGTAATCCGCTCGATCAATAAAAAGATCACATGCAGAGATAGGTTGGTGATCTTAAGGATTGACACCTGAGAACCTACCTTCTTAGTGCCAACCTCATGGTACATGCAAATGTAATCATCGATGTTAAAGGGCCTCGGAGGAAACGTCCTAAAGTTAATTAGTTCCCCTCTCCTTGAGAGGCCAGTCAAGAAGTATTTATCCTCTATAGTTCGGGTCAACGATTTACCCTCTAGCATAAAGGCCTCTGCATCAAGATTCCAATACTCCACAAGAGCATTGAGCAGCCCAGGTTGTGCCCTCATGAACGAACATTGGAAGAACTTCCATATCCCACACTGTTTTAGTGTGATGCTAGTTATAGGGTCCTCTTAGACTAAAATATCAAGGTCCTCATGTTTCCTCTCCCTCCAGTGAACATACATCCTATTTCATAGTAAAGTGAAGGAGAGTCAATACTTGCATTTAATTTTTTCAAAGTCTTTTAAGGTGTACGCAAGTTGTTTTGTACACAGTCTTGTATGTACGCAGGTTGGTGGTTTCCTGCCCAAGTACATATGCAGGATGGCCTTGGAAATATCGAGTACATACATGGTCTGGCCTTGGAAAGCCCAAGTACATACGCAGACTATCCTTGGACAACCCGCGTACATGCAAGGCCTCTCTTTTTACAAGAGCGTGCCCCCTCAAAACCTAAAACTAATGCATAACGGATGAATTGAATTGCAAGAGCGCGTATTGTGTACTTACTTGGTCCAAGCAGAAGGTTGTTTCATCCAATGAAGCTCTCATAATCTAAGCTTTTAGCAAAGGCGTCTTTTCACCTTTTGGTTGATTTTCGAATTGCAATGGTAAAAATGAGATGTTAGCTTCTATTTATAGACTTTTTCGGCCCTTTTTGACCCCCTTTGTCTTTTTTCCTGGCTTGGTAATTACTTGATTCCACTTTTGAGTTTCTTATTGGTCGTTTCGGTAGTCTTTTTATTTTGGTTTGGTAATTTTTGAGATGGGTCACTTTTTTGGGTATCCTTTGGTAAAAGTCATTTTTCTAAATTTTTGCATAAAAGTTAGGATTTCATTTCCATTTTCTGTATCTTGTTGTTTTTTTCACTTTGTCATAGGATCGACCCCACCGAAGTGTGACACATAACCTTCATTGCTTCTCTAGAAGTGTCGTAATTATGTGGTAGAGCCTACCTTTACATGGATGCCCTAGGTAGATCCTTGATGATTTTTTGTGTCCATGCTGTTAGTAATGACTATAGGTTTGGTAGTTCTTGTTAGTCTCCTCATGATTACGACATAAAGCCTCATTTGTTTGATTCACCCTCATTCTAGGCCTTAACCTCGGGACTCCCACATGAGAATGCTTTGTTGTCTTTCAAGATCTCTTTGAAATTCGAAAGAAACATCCGACGAGACTGTATTTATTCTTTTTAATATCATCTGGATTAACTGAGAAAAGTAGCCCTCTGGAGTCTTCTTTAATCCCTTTTCAGAATCTCTAAAAATGAAAATATTTTCAAGCGATCTTGTTTCTCTTCACGCTCGCCAAACTCAAATTTGAAGGCACATATGTCCGGTGGTAGTTTACCACTTTTTCGGTCTGAATGGATAATTGTATGAATAAAGGTATTCTCTAGGAACTTCGGTTCTCTAGAAGAGTACTCTCAGGCATAAGTTTAACCCTTTTTCGTTCCTTGGAGATTACTTATGAAAAATTAACCCCCTCGAATTCCATAGTTAAGTCCTTTTCAAACTCCATAAAATTGAACAGATCGTCGAGTGACCTTGTTCCTTCACACTCGTTAAATTGATCCAGAAGAACATCTATTGGCATGAGTTTAACCCTTTTTCCATCCTGTAGATTATAGCGTAAAAAGGTATGCCTTGAGAGATTTGTCTCGTCGAGAGAGTTCTCCTTGGTGACTTTTATACTTTTTCAGGCTAAGGAGAATAAACTCAGAAAAAGGTTGTGAGTCCATAGTTAAGCTCTTTTCAGACTCATTAAAATTGAAAAGATTGTCGAGTGATCTTGTCTTTTTCACACTCGTTAAAATTGTTTTGAATAGACGTCTTTTCAATGCAATTTTAACCCTTTTTCAAACCAACTAAATTATATCTAAAAATGGTACTCCCTGGATTCTTCTTTTTTCATGTTTTGAGGCTCTCTAAACGTGAAAAAACTACCAATCTTACCTTCTTTGGGCTCGTAAAAAATTACATAGAAGGGGTCTCATTATGTCTTTCTTAATCACATTTGTGGGTCTCATCTTTGCATCTTTGGCCTAATGTCATCTCTATGTTGCTCTCAACTGAACCTTTGAAACATTCCTTATACGCAAGTCATGTAACACTTCTTGCCTCTGTGACCTGACACCTTGACCCATGGAGGAATTTTCCCCAAGTGTCCTTTTCCTGCACATGTCTCCTTCCTTTGAGCATTAGTATGTTCCATGTGCTTGGAACTAGTATGATTTCTTGTGACACTCGTTCCTCCTTTGTAATATAGCATTCTTTTATTCTTTTTCAAGCTCTTAAAAAAATGAAAAAGACAAAAAAAATCAAATATTCTAAAAAGAGGGGATGGGAAATATTCATTTTTTTTTCAGCAGCACAGAGAGTCACCCTTGGACAAAGCACATCCTTCCATTTGTTTTTCAAGCATTGGGATCTAGTATGACCTTAGGAATTTGTTCTCGCTACATAGAGTTGTTTCCTCCTCCATTTGGTTACTCTTCCAAACACATGGAGGGTTTGTGGTTCCTCCTGCATCACAAACTTATGTCAATGTCATGCTCCCTGAGTATTATCATCTTTCGTGCTTTTTTCCAAGGGAAGTTTCACTCAACATGAGTCATCCTTTCTATAGTTTGTCTCTTGACCTTCATGATTCGGCCTTCCCGAGAGTCCAGTCAAGTCCAGATTCGAAATCGATGACGTTCTTTGTCTGATCATCGATATCCTCATGTATTTTCCCGATGAGTTGTCGAAGACCTCAGGATAGTGATTTATGCACTCCCATTGTACTCCTACATGAGTTTTGAAGATATTGAATTTTTTTCTAGAGCTATGAAGACCTCATCTCTATCCACAGGAGTCACTAGCTTCTTGAAGATGAATATTGTACTTGTATATCTTCGAATGATTTTTAGATGTAGATCAACTATGTATTTCTCGCAGCTACACTTTATATAGTTATATGACATGGATATGCAGTGTATTTGATTGGAAACCATGATTTAGTTCATCCCGAGCATGTGTATGCCCGCCTCGGAGAGACAATTATTATTTTGTAGATGGCACCACCCGAACTCTGGTCCCAGGCTCACTCGATTTCATACATTGGTGAAGATATTGTAATGTATTTCAGCAATCAGTTGCTCTTCTAAAATCGCAAATTAGGGGGCATCTGTTATAGCCCTAAAATTCCCTATCCATGCATACATGGCCTTGGCCCTCTTACTTGCATATTTTTCCAAAGAACTACTGAGGAGCTCTTCTTAAAACCATTTTTTAGAGCATGTGCATGCCCTACACCATTACATCCCACGTACATACGCTTGTTTCACCACTACAACCCGTGTACATATGTTTTTTTCACACTAAACAACCCACATATACTTGCAAAAGTTGCAAAAATTAAAAAGTTGTAAGGAATTCGGTTAAATCCATGGGCTATTGGAGGTTTCCCAACCAATTCACCTGCTATATCCCGTCACCCTACCGAATAACCATAATTTTTTCATACAAAATGTTGGCACAGGGGCAGACCCAGTGTTCAACGCTTCAAGAGCACACCAACAAAACCCTAACTACCAGCCCTTTCAGCAACACCTACGAAGCAGATGAAGTCTCACCCGAGATAGAGGCAGGGTGGGTTGCAGGACCCAAGTGTCTACAACCTAGTTGGGACACATATCTGTGATCACAATACTTAACAGAGCACTTAGCTAATAACATGCATCAATTTCTAAGTCTTATTCACATCGCAGATTAACCCTTATTACAGATCAATGTAGTAGTAACCAAAATTTAAGCATATCTAATCATTTAGCACATAGAATCAGAGAAGATCTAACATTCATTCATATATAAATTACTAAGAATCAATGGATCTACCTATCATGCATCAATATTAAGAAAATAAATACATAAACATCATGAATAACATTGCACAAAGCACAATAACATAGGATTTACGTGGTTCACCCCAGTGTGGGTCTACATCCGCCAACTCTTCTTCTTCTTTATTAGTCTCTTCAATCTCCTTACAGGCACCCAGCCATAGAGCCAACTCCACAAAGGACAAGAGATCTGTGTGCACCTCGCCAAATCCTCCTTCCCCAAGTTAGTTCAAAGCACAAAGCCTTACATAGTCTATCTGCACAAAACACTTACAAAATGCTTGTGCTTAGCTCTGCAAACCTCATCACATTCATGCACAAAGCCAACTCTACATGCTCTAAGCCACACTAGTTGTTTTCCTTACATCAATTAGCTTCCTATTTATACATTACAGGAAAAAAAGGGCCTAAACATGGGTAAGACCCATGGGCCGACATCCCATACCCGTTACATAAACCCTAAAATCCCAAAAATATGACAAAAGGGGTGAGATCTCGTGATCTCCGCTTCGCCAAGGCACTCCATCTTCAACCAGCCTATCAAAGTCCCGAAAATGGTCAATCATGACCAAGGTTTTCTCAAAACTTGATCGAGAGCCAACAGACCCCAACACTCACCTATGACTTGTCCCGAGTCACTCTGATATGGGAAACACTACTTTGAAGGCCTCGAGCTTAGCTCGAGTTGCCTCAACTTGATACCTCGCCAGAGCCTCCTGCTCGACGAACTTCTGAATGACTTTCTCAGTGATAGGCCCCTCCAGGCGTTGTTCCACTGTGGCAACCACCTATTCCAACTATTATCCTTGTCCCTTGATCTCTTCAAAGAGGGTGTAAGCTTCATCCTACACTGGTTGGAGTCTCTGTGTCACCTCCATCACTCTTCTCTGGATGGCAGTGACTTTTTGTTGAACTGTGCGCTACTCCTGGGACCTCTTCATCTTTTCTACTGCACTAAGAAGCTTTATCTACACTTGCACAGTCGACTCCTTTTGCTTTGCTTCCTCGAGTTGTGCCTCCAATGTCCTTAGTTACGGGTCTTCTACAAGGTGCTCATAGGTCTTCACCCTTCGATTACTTATTTTCTTACATTATGAATCCAATGCCCTCATTCTTTCTACTGTGCTCCTGGTAGTTTCTTCCCTCTGATATCTCACTTCTTTTGGAGTATTCGTCACTACTTGAAATTCTAATTATGCTACTCTTTCTTGCAGTTGTTGAATGGCCTCAGCAAGCTTCCCTACTTGGTGCTCGGTTGTCTCTTCTTCCATATGTTCCAAGCCTAGCATAGAGTGAAGTGCTCTAGTTACTGCCTCCTTGACCACAGTCTACTCCTCGAGTAGTTGGTCTTTCTCTTTCTAGATTTTCTCTTTGGCCTCTTCGAACTTTGCTCTAATTTCATCTTTTTTTTGTTGGGTAACCCGAAGTTTTTCTAAGGCCTCCTCCTTTTCTTCCTGGACTTGATGAAGGTGAGCCTCTGTAGCATCTGTTATCCTTCACAATTGGGTGTGCTCATCCCCCAATTCTACATCTTCTGATGACGACGACGCACTCGACACTACGTGGCCCGAATAGATAGCTTGTTGTATCCCCTTCAGCTCCACCTCGATTCTTTCATACATAATCTCCTGCTTTTCTTCATGTTTCTGAAATATATCCTCCAAAGCATATTCTACATTTGTGATGATGAGGTCAAAATCATCCACTATGAGCACGTTCTGCGACTGGGGTTTATTGGGTCGAGATTTCTTCCGTATTGAGGGTTTTTGCAGAGAAACCTTCCTTTTCTTTGATGTCTCGACCTCTGTTAGGGGATCCTTTGGCGGTGTCACTTCACCCTTTTATTTCTTGTCTTATTCCCCTTCCTCCTTTTGGTTTTATTTTTCGCCTCCTCCTCTTACATGTGAGTCAGATGCAGTTTTCTCTGATGTGTTGTCTATGTCCTGCACTTCTTCCTTTTTCTTCTTTTTCTTAGAACTTCTCAGTCCATCATACTCCGTTCGGGTGACCAAAGGACTTCTGATGATTTCGGGGTTGGAGAGCTCTGTATCTACCATTGGTACCAAGAATTTGGCTAGTCATTCCTTGGTTATCTCCTCCATGTCTTCATCAGTCAATTTATAATAAGACTGGAGCTCCTCCTTTCTTTCATCCCTGTGCGTGGTGATGTAGATGAAGTGAAGTCTGTGCAGAACTTCTCTAGTGTCCTATATGTATGCAAGGTGTTCGGGGTCATTCAAGGGAATGATTCAATGGTGCACGTTAGTTGTAGATAGTAAGTGTGGAACACCGCATTTGATTGCCACTGCTTCGCCATATCGCTCGTATACCACAAGGTGGTGAACCTCGCGGCCAATGGTTTTGATGGCTCAACTTCAGGGAATGTCACTCCCTTTGGCATATCCCAAGCGACAAATGCTATTAAGATCAACAACCAACTAAAGTGGAACTCGTAGACTTGGTCATGTGCTTCGCAACAGTCCTTCTCCAACTCATTGACGAGGTAGCTCACCCAGTTCATCTGCATGCCTTCGATGCACTTCCATGCAAGGTTGACTGCGAACCCCATGACTTGCGTCGGTTGGTTCTTCCTGATGATCTTGCCAATAATCAGTTGAAAATCTAGGCGCACTGCACCATCCTGGATTGAGGCTACCTTGTAGCCTCGCTTCCCCTTATCCACTTTGCCATAGGTTTCCTTTATACGCTACTCTAGGGAGCGATCTGCAACCTTCCATGGATAGAACTGGTGAGGGTCTAGTCCTTGCATGCTTAATCTGGTGATCAAGTAGATGAGTGTTAGATCCACAGTCACGTGTCTATATAACCAGAGATAACCTCCATGGTAGCATGACATGAGGAGTTTAACTCATGCGTTAACCTCCTGGTGTCTGCCGAAGTGGGGGATCTTCATCACGTTTAAGATCATCGACCGTGCGATCACTTTAATCCATGGCTGGGGAACTATCTTGGGATTCTTTCGAGTCATCTTTGTTATGTACCTATGTGGTCCAAGCATTGCATAGTTCTCCTTGTCTCCAAGGTTAAAGTCACTTATCTTGAGATCTAGGATCAATCCTGATTGTGGTTCGACTGCACATATCCCTTTCGGGAGGTACGCAGTGATGAGAATGTACTCAAAATCATGCGGGATGCTTTCATGACTAACCTCACCAGCCAAAGGCGAGATGTAATCGAGCAAGGCCGACAGGATCTACTTCGCGTTCACTAGATCGTCGCAGTGCTTGCTTCTTTTCTTAGTCGAGGTTCGAGATGGCACAGATCAACGCCCAATCGAGTTGAATGATTTCAATCTACCCATCGACGAGGCCTATACTCCTATGGACATGACTTTATCAGCCATAAGGTTGATCAAGATCTCTTCTACAAATTTCTCTACTGCGCTAAGGTCTCCTGACATGCACGCTCGTAATCAAATAACTCGGGTAGGTGAATGGAGACTCAAGGTAATCAAATTGATGGCAAGGTCTATACAACATACCACGGTATGTGATCACTTCTCTATGGGCTTGAATATATCATTTTGAAAAAGTGGCCCCGGTGAGGCATTCGACGGATTAAATAAGCAATGTCGTAACGGATTCCTTCAACAGGTCGAAATGCCTTAATCAATATGAATATGTCCATTGTGGCATGGTCCCAATGGTCCAAGGGAGAACTTTCCATCAATAAATGTGTTTCTATCCATTTCAGAGTGTTGTTCTAATGGTTAGGATGCCTCCAATGGTCATATATCTTCGTCGTGGTGAAGTGCCATTCTGCATGGTTCTTCTATTCCAATGAGGTTCATGTTCAACAAATCTGCCTTCTGCGAAGTCTTCTCTAGAACCTCCTGCAGTCTTTCTAACTTTTCCTTCTTCTTACTAAGATTTCTTGCCTTCTTTCATGTGATCTGAGTCTTTGGGTTCCTCTTTCCATTCTTATTCTTACCTTCTCTTAGCATAGTAACTTCGTACTTTTGACGGTCTGTCAAAGTTTTCATATGTGATACTTCTTCTCTTACTATTTCTGGGGTAGGTGCTCTTCTCTCCTGCATGGATAGGTTTTTTAAGACTTCTTGTGTTTTTTCAACCTCGATAGCTAATTCTCTAGAACTCAGTTGCTTTGACTTGTCCTCTTGTTCTTCTATTAGTCGCTCTATTTCTCTGGCTATGAAGTCCCTTAATTCTTTCTTTTTCTGTTCTGTGGCTTCCTCTTCTTCTTTCCTTCGAATCTGATCTTTCTCAATCCAGGTATTTGTTGGATCATGTTGTCATTTATGCCAATGGTTTGATTGATTGATGTCATTGATTGATGTCAAGTGATTGATTTATTTCAAAGGATTGATTGATTGATGATTTATGTAATATAATATGTATTGTCCTTGATGAGAATGCATAGATGAATATGGATCAATGAGTTG
>SNQJ01S0090235.1:8305-28978 GCA_010110895.2 Picea sitchensis | reverse complement strand
ATAATTAATTAAGGTTATATAATAATTAATTATAATTTAGCTAATGTTTAGGATTATTTATGAAATTATTCATAGTAATAAGAAAAGGGTCATTACAGGAAGGATCCAATTCCTTTCCTGGAAGCATCATATTCCAATACAAATGTCTTTGTGAAGTCTGGGAGTTCTAGGACAGGGGTCGAGTACATAGCATATTTTAAAGTTTGGAAGGCATGATCCGCAGTTGAAGTCCAAGTGAAAGCATTCTTTTTAAGGAGGGAAGTGAGAGGATTTACAATCTTTATATAATTCCAAAAAACTTCCTATAATAACCCGTTAAACCTAGAAAACCACGCAATCTCTTAAGAGTTTTAGGGCGAGGCCAATATTACATAGATTCAATTTTCTTAGGATCCACTTGGACACCATCCTTGCCAAAAATATGACCCAGGTATTCCACTTTTGAGGCACAAAAGGAACATTTAGATTGTTTGAGGAAAATTTGGTGCTTAGAGAGTAGATGGAGAATTTGATTCACATGGGAGAGATGGGATGACCAAGTTTTACTATAGAGGATAATATCATCAAAGAAAACTAAGACAAAATGATGAAGAAAAGGATGGAAGACATGATTCATAAGACTTTGGAAAGTGGAAGGAGAATTACACAATCCAAAGGTCATTACCAAGAATTCATAATGACCCTCATGAGTGCGAAATGTAGTCTTGGGGATGTCTTCTTCTTTAATACGAATCTGGTGGTAGCCAGAACGTAGATCCAATTTGGTGAAGTACTAATTAGCACCATTCAATTCATCCAAGAGGTCATCAATGACATGAAGGGGGAATTTGTATTTGATTGTGAGTTTGTTGAGGGTGTGGAAATCAGGACATTGTTGGCAGCCCTACATGATTTTTTCTTTTTCAAGTGACAAATGACAATTTTTGTAGCTACCTACACCTCATCCTGTAAATATTGCTATTTGAAGGTGACTAGTAAGTTGTAAAAAGGATGTTTTGATTGTTCCTATTTATTTTTGTCTTACGTTTTCATGCTTGATTCATGACTGAAATCATAAATCAAGCATTAAAACTTAAAATTGTATTGCAATTCTATCTAGGGCTTGGTCTTTAAAACGGTCAATGTGCTTATAATGTGCTTACATCTCTTTTCATGGATTTTGTTTTTCTTTGAGATGATCATATATCAATGAAATACTTATTTTGAGTTGCTCTTGGATTGTAAGATTTTATTTTGGATCCTTTGTAAATATACCAAGAATCGATTGGCTTTGGTTTACAAAAACATATCCATTTTTAAACCTTTGCAAATCAAATATACCCATTACATGGCATGGGAATTAAACGCACCTGGAACGTACCATGTACTTCATTTTAGATGGCAGTTTGAATTGAAAGATCCCTCATTACGATCTAGGGTATTGAGTTACGCTCTGTACCCAAAGCATTCATTACCAGAAACACCCAAATTTCATGACTGAAACCCCTATTGCTTATGTTATGGTTGCGCTGGTGTGTTCCTAGTTTTTCTTCCATTGTTTTATCTCGGGTTTGTCTCTTTCACTGCTATCTCCTAAGAACACAGTGAGATTGATTCTTCTTTTCTATCATATGTTTGAACCCTTATGGCCCCTGTCGTCCTAGTTGAGCCAAATGGCTCCCAAACTTTGTTGATGTATGATGATGACAGTGATGATCTGAAGAGCCAATGTTGGGATCTATTTATTAAGAAATTCCAGGGTTATAACTCGTAAGTGGCCAACGAATTCAACCTCACATTTAATGGATGCAGAGCCAAGGTGGGTGATATTCAGTTAGATATCACCGAACAATTTCTGAGTGAAGCGACAGGGCTCCCTCACACTAGTCAAAAGTGGTTTAAAAATTCAAAATTGGATGAAGTACCCTGGAGTTTGTTCGTAACCTCTAGAAATATTCACTATTGTGAAAAAGGTATTCTAGTCTCCCTGCTTAAGATTAGATGGCATGGTTTTTTGGCAGTGTTAAGACAATTTATTACCTGTGAAGGTCGTTTTGTCTTGGTTTTCCTTTACCACATACGATTGCTCATGCATTTTATTAGATTCCATTTAAACATGTCGTTTTTCCTGCTAATAAGTTTGTATAAAATGTCAAAGAGATATAAGAAACATAACTTGGATTCAAGCCTCTTTCACCATGGGTTGATTAAATTACTGTTAGTTCATCATTTGAAAACACTTGGTGAGGATTGGGATGGTTTCATAGCCCGTAATGGTTTCATTACAGTAAATCATGTAGAGACCCCTATAATGGATAAGCCAATGATAGAGAAGCCTCTTAAGCTCTCAATTGGCAACCCATATCTTTTGAATAATAATCCTTGTGAAGAGGCAATGTCCGATCAACTTTTATGTGGGAAACAGGGTTTTAGTTCTGAGTTTATCGAAACTCATGTGCATGAGACACGTGTCTACCCTGACCCTACTAACAAATCCAACATTGGAAACCCTCGCAAGTAGTCAAAGAAGAATAAGGAAATAGGGTTTTGTAACAAGAAGGATGGTCAACTCATTTCTTGGAATCTGCATAATAGATCCAAAGCTCTTGTGAGCTCGATCGAATCGATTGAGATCCATGAGGATTCAGACTTCGAGATTGAGAGGTTTCTGCAACATGAAGATCTGAATTTTTCCCAACCAGACCAACCATTCGATTATGTGAATAAAATCCAACTGTGTCTAAAAGACATTAAGGAATTTATAGGTATCAATCTCGGTCAAAGGCTGGCAGTGGATAGTAGTGATGTTTTATCACACAATCACACGCTTCCTTAACCGATTACCCCTGTTGTACATTGCAAAGCTTGTTTACATTGGATAGGTCAGTACTACACATACATCCCCATCCTTCAATCAAGTATCAAAGCTCTCGTGGATCAAAATGACTCATTGGCAAATGAAAACCATGAGCTCAAGGCCAACGCACAAAGACAAGTACAGCGTTTGAAAAGGATAGGAAATATCATAATAATAAATGATGACATTGTTAAGGCCATGATCAATTTTGAGATATTGTGATTCAAATTTTGTTATCAGTTGGATGGTAAGATTGGTTTTTATCACATTTATGCTTTTTTGTAATTTTTCTAATTAATCTAGATTGATTTAGATTTTTGTTACCAATAATAAGACTGGCTACAGAATCGAGAGATTTTGTAGCCAAGTCAATTTCTCATATAAAATTTAGCAATTGATAGTTAATAAAATATTTGACTTCCTCATTTCTTTTTTCAAGATAGGATGTATTTGATGTTGATCTTATGGGATGGGGCATGATGGACTCAGTTGATCATCTATCTTATTTTTTCTTATTTTTTAAATAGGAGAAATTCTCATAGATTTTGAATATTTAGTTTGATCTTGAGTGGCTTTAAGCCCTCTATATTTGTAACTTTTAGATCTTTTGAGATCTGATCCTATACATAGGAAGTTTAGCTTACATGAACTCTTTAAATAGTCCATATTTTGTAATGGAAATCATCTTGTCTGAGGGCAAGAGATGGACGAGTGATTCCAAAACTTAATGAAACAACATATATGCATTTTGGATTTAGCCTTTTGTTAATGATGTTTTTATTTATGTTTTTTTAATCCTAATGCATTAATAGGTTTGATAGCTTTAGACTTAATGATCTATTATGTGCAGGATGTTTACATTATAAATATCATCTATAATTTTCTACTCAAAGCATAAATGTTGTGATTATATCTGCAATTAGAATGATAGGATTTATCTTTGAATCTTAATTGAATGATGAAATGCATAGGATAATTTCATATTTATCTTGTTGTAATTATGTGCAATTATAAGATCACGGGATTATGTTTGTGTTCCCTCTTCTGCGTTAAAATCTAAACTGCCAATACATGTTTTGAATTTATTTAGAACAATCAATAGGTTCATTGCAGATTTATCTCTTGGACGTGGTAGTTGGACGTTCATTACTCATAAAGATGCTTGGATACACCTGACTAACTCACTGACAGGTTAGCCCCTTTGTATTTTTTAATTCTGTCATCTATATACTAATGAAACTAGAATGTATGGTTCATCTTTTGACTACCCACCTATCTGTGTTTCATAGTATATTCAATGCAAAATTTGTTAGATAGATAAAGGGAAAAAAAATAAAAATAAATGTGCTTTCTTTATATACTTCTTAACAGAAATAACTTTCGCATTTGATTTCGTAAGTTTCGATTAAAACTTGAAAATTGTAAATGATGTATACAAGTGATAAGTTATGCTTAAAATATCCATAATAGTTATATTATTACATATGTACATATACAATATATAGTATATAGTAATTAGTTAGTGATTTCTTTCTCTTGTTTATTTTATTTTAGGACTTTAGATTGGCTAATGGAGCCATTAAACCCGTCAGAACGAGTTACACCAAACGGCTTGGGTTATTTAGACAACCCCAGACCGGACTCGTTCTTTCAGTCGATGGGCGGTCAATTTTCCCACGAACAAATGGTGTTAGAAGGAGGGCATGAACCCAATTGATGGCACGTGGAAGTCGCAAGACTCCGCCCCCACACACTTGATCCCCTATAGTAACACGAAGTCATTCTAACAACAACGTTACTTCTGAAACATAAACTACCTTGAACGAATATCCCCAGATTCCCGTTGAGCCAGTAACACCAAACCCTCAAGGGTCCGACGTACTAGAAATTGTTCGTCGGTCACTCTTAAGGACACACAATGCCTTGGCCCGTATCAGACAACCTGGTAGGCCACTGAATCAAACCTTATATTTCTCTGATATCATAGAACAACTTGAAGGAACTGGTCTACTTTTAAACCCTGTAGGAGACGATACTATCAATCCTATCGATACACCTACTCTTGGAGCCGAAGGATATGGTATTCCACCTTACCCACCTCATTCATCTCCATCCTCTTTAGGAGGAGAGTCATCTCATGAAGGTAGTTCATCATATGAACCATCTCAGCCTTCAACACCACCTACACCCATGGAAAACCAAAACAATCACGTCAGACCATGGCTTGATCAAGATGTTGTGGATGTACATGGACCCCAACACCCTTTACCAAAACACCCGAAGAAATGGTTACCTAAGTTCGATCCATATTCTAAGCAAATCGTCAAGGATCACATAAAGAAATTCATGTTAGCCATTAGGCTCCAAAGTGTAGAACATGAAGATGTAGTATGTAGACTTTTTCTTTACACATTTGAGGGCAATAGCTCTACATGGTATTTCGCCCAACAACCTCACACCATTGTATCTTGGGACAGATTCGAAACCTGCTTCCTAGAGAAGTTCGGAGATGATAAATCTCCTGAAGTCTTAGTTATGGAACTTTCCAATTTAAAGATGAACCCTAAGGAGAAAGTAAAAGATTGTAACCAAAGGTTCCTCACGTTAAAAAATCGAATTCCCATTGATTCAATGCTCGCGGAAATCCATATTGTGGCATATTACACTAAATCTCTGCACAATAATATAGCAATTTGGGTTAAAAGGTCTAAAAATTCCACGTTACTGGAATCCTTTGAGGAGGCAATCCAAATCAAAAAATATATTTTGATCTTGAAAGATAATCTTAGTAATGAAGCAGAAATAACCCCATATTCTAAGAAGAAAATAGAAATTCTTACTAGACCTCCCCAAACCAAAACCCAATTAGAAACTACATACTTAGAAAGTTTGCAAAAGGTTGTCCAAAAATTATTGAATCAAGTCATAGACTTGAAGAGATCAACCGACGAAGCATCCTCAAGAAAAGGAATTTTTAAACCTCCTTTCAGAAAGCCTTTTCCCCCCAACCGGCCAAATCCGACCCCTGAGGGTCTAAATTTTGAAAGCTTACAATACGCTCTGCAAACTATCCCTGAAGCACATGATAACTTGGTCCCTCCTGAAAGTTTGGAAGACATAGTCGAAGAAGAAGTACTTGAAGAAGAGGAGTCATCTCCCAGTATCTTCGAGCATTTCTCTGACAGTATTTTTCAAGCAAATTTTGAAATTGTCCATCCTTACAACACAAGAAGCAAAACACAGAGTAAACCCTCTTCCGAAATGAGTAATAATGTGCCCCTGAAACAATTGAAACAAGCTGAAACAAAACAAAATTTGGCAGCCCCATTTTTAGAATATGATTTGATTGAAGACCTAAAAAACCTCAGGGCTAATATTTATGTTTACGAACATTTGAAATTTCCTCTTCTTCTGCAGAAAATGCTTCAGAAGATCGCAGAAAATAGTAAAAATAGTAATCTGAACAGCAAGAAAGTTGCAGAAATCAGTTCTAAAACATCTCAAAATATCCCTACTAAAACAACACCTGAACCCCCAGATAAAAGGGATCTCACTAAAAAAACTGTATCAAATGTAGATAAAGTAGTTTTAGGGACAGCTGCTAAAACTCAGCAGAATTCTGTTGTTAATACTCACAAAAATGTTCCCCCTTTCTTATTAACTTTTGAAATTTCTAATAGAAATGTACATAATTGCATGGTACATTCTGGCGCATCATCGAATGTGATGCCTTTATCCGTTTGCCAAAAAAAATAACGCAGAAGTTCATCCTTCTAGTCTTAAAATCATTCAGCTCAATCAAACAAATGTTAAGGTAATTGGTGAACTAAAGAATGTGCTCGTTAGGTTATCTTCTAATCCTAAGGTTCACCATATTATTGACATCATTGTTGTTGACATCCCCGAAGTCTATGGTTTATTTTTTAGCAGGGATTGGTCCAAGCAACTACATGGCTACTTTGCAACAGATTGGTCGCATTTATGGCTGCCAGAAAATGGATAGCCAAACAAAATTAGGATTAACCGTGAACGTTATCTCAAGCACACCGTGACAAATTTAAATGATGCAAATGAACCATTTATTGCTTCCACTAATTCACTTGAAATGCAGAGAATGAACACCTTCTTCAGTAAATTCATGGCCGAAACTTCCCCCATCACCGATCCGGAACAAAAATAGGGCTCATGACATGTACTCAATCAGCAGCTTTGCCGAATGTGCCAAACACTGTCTACGAAGCTTAGATATGGTCACTTTACTTCAATGGATCCAAACCCAAAGAAGGAGTTGGTGCAGGATGTGTACTCATCGACCCGACAGGTAATAAAACTTTCATCGCCTGTCGATTAGAGTTTGAATGCACTAACAACATCACCGAATACGAGGCACTTTTGCAAGGACTTGGGAAAGATGTAGATATGGACATAAGGAACTTAATGGTATTCGGTGATTTGGAAATTGTGGTTATCTAGGTAAGAAATTCCATACATTTCCTATCACCACACCTGAAAAGTTACCAAACTGAGGTATGGAATCTAATGCACAAATTTTCAGCATTTAACATCAATTCCATTCCTAGATTAAGTAATTCTGAGGTTGACTTATTAGCTAACGTTGCTTCTAAACTTTTGCCCGCAGAAGGTCTTTCTCCGAATACATTTTTTATTGAGTTATTGTTCAAAACATCGATCCCAGAAAACATCACTAATTGGAGAGTGTTCGATGATGATCAACAGATCATCAGCTTTTTTCATATGGAGGACACTTTACAAGGTGCAATTATCGATGAAGGCACTCACAATGAAAATCTCTGATATTTCAGGGTAATATCAGAGCCTAGATCTCCCGAATTGACATCTGATCTGGTAAACTCTATTCCTAAATCCGTGGTAAGACTAGAGAAGTTTAATGATTTGCATGATAAATTTAGAAGGTCGGTAAATTGTAAAACGAACAGTTCTTCCTTGACTCATGAAACAATAAATCTAGGGACTAAAGATAATCCACAAAATATGAATTTTGGAATGGGATGCTCCGAGCAAGAACGGTCCGCTTTTATAAAAATGTTTAAAGAATTCAAGAATGTCTTTTCTTGAACATATGATGATTTAAAAACTTTTGACCCTAATATAATACAACATATCATCCCCATGAAACCCTAGACTCAACCTTTTGAGCAGAAGCTGAGAAAGATGCACCCTAAGTTGGAACCAACTGTCAAGAAATAACTAAATAAATTATTGAATGCGAAGATAATCTTCCCAGTGAGACACACACAATGGGTGTCTAATCTAGTTCCTGTAAGGAAGAAAAGTGG
This sequence comes from Picea sitchensis, assembly GCA_010110895.2. Taxonomy (NCBI): domain Eukaryota; kingdom Viridiplantae; phylum Streptophyta; class Pinopsida; order Pinales; family Pinaceae; genus Picea; species Picea sitchensis. Next base: position 20,824 of record SNQJ01S0090235.1, on the reverse strand, counting down.
TGAAATTTGACTCTGTGTCAATTTTCGCAACTTGAACGGAGTGTCTGACAAAGAAAATTATCCTGTTCCTCTAATGGAACAAATTCTTCAACAGGTATCTGGTTCCGAAAGACTATCACTGCTAGACAGTTTTTCGGGATACAACCAGGTCCTCATGTCTCAACTAGACCAGTTACAAACCACTTTTCGTACCCCATGGGGCACTTATGCCTACAGGAAGATGCCTTTTGGGATTATAAATGTCGGGGCCACTTTCCAAATATCAATGGATATTTCTTTTCGTGGTCTCATAAATCAATCTGTAGTGGTCTATCTTGATGACGTTATTGTTTTCTATAAAAACAAGAAAGATCACTTGTCTCACCTTAGGTGTGTCCTAGAACAATGTCGCAAGTACGACATATCTCTCAACCCTAAGAAGTCAATATTTGTAGTGGAACAAGGAAAACTTCTTGGGTTCATAGTATCGAGTGACTGGATGATCATCGATCCCGAGAGAACTCAAGCCATTGCCAAACTTCCTTCCCCCTCCAAAAAATCTATGCAATCCTTTTTAGGCCAAATTAATTTTGTCAGAAGGTTTGTCCCAAGTTTCTCAGAAATGGTAAGGCTATTGCAGAATTTAATTAAAAATGATGTTCAGTATCATTGGGGACCACAAGAAAATCAAGCCTTTGATTCCATCAAAAAATCCATAGTGGAAGCCCCTTCCTTGATGAGTCCTGATTTCTCACAAGATTTCACTCTTTACACTTTTGCCTCTGACCGATCTTATGTTATTGTGTTGACCCAAAAGAACGTTGAAAGCAATGAAATCTGCATTGCCTTCATGAGATCATCTTTCAAAGGAGAAGATATTAACTACCCAATTGTAGATCAACAGGCTTATGCAGTTTCCAAAGCAGTGAAACATTTCCGATCATATTTGTTGAAATCTAGAACTAAAGTCAATGTACCTTATCCTATTGTTAGGAACTTGTTAGTACAAAAGGAATTGGGTGAAAAATGGGCAAACTGGATGACATATTTACAAGAGTATGACCTCAAAATAACCCCTACACAAATTGTCAGAGGTCAATGCCTATGCAAACTAGTGGTTGATTTAGTTGAAGAACTGCAGAGTCAAATTAATGTCTTAACTATAAATCAGCATAGTGAAAATCAGATCTATTGTACACAAGTTGTTGCTAATTCTTGGTTTGATGATATCAAGTTTTATTTAACACACGGTTCTTCTTCCCGCCATATCGATCCAAAAAAGAGAAGAGCACTATGACTCAAATCTGCATCTTTCCAGTTGATAAACGACGTATTATTCCGAAAGAATTTTGATAGCATTCTCATGTGTTGTCTAGAAAGGGATGAAGCAGAGAGAATATTATCTGAACTTCCTGCAGATGAAGCCGGTGGGAATTTCGGTGGAGACACCACTGCTCACAAAGTATTAAGAGATGGGTACTATTGGCCCATGTTCTTCAAAGATGCCCATGCATTATGTCGTAAATGCATAATCTGCCAAAAGGTTGTTGGACGAGTTAAAAAGGCAGCATTTCCTTTGCATCCTGTTTCGGTCGATTCACCTTTTCAGCAGTGGGGTCTTGACATCATAGGGACAATTAACCCCACTTCTTCACAGAAGCATAAATACATCATTACAACAACGGATTATTTTACTAGATGGTCAGAGGCTGCACCGCGAAAGTGGTAAACACTAATCAGGTGATATCTTTCCTTGACATGAATATCATTACTAGATTTGGCATTCCCAAATGTTTGGTCTTCGATAATGCTTCTTAATTTCCATCCCTCGATATGAGATATTTTTCTTTGGAGAAAGGGATCAAACTTAAGTATTCTACTAGCCATTACCCCCAAGGAAACGACCTAGCAAAATCAACAAATACAAATTTGATCAAGATCATCAAGAGGACAGTTTCTGAAAACCACAAGAACTAGCACAACGCACTTTTTAATGCACTATGGGTTGATAGGGTGACTCTGAAAACCTCTGTTGGTAATTCTCCTTTCTTTCTTGTCTACAGAAGAGAAGCAATTCTCCCTCCTCATTTTTTTATTCTCTCTCTACAATTATCGTAGAAAGTTCAAGAAGAGGATTGCCCTCCTCTTGAAAGTTGAATTAATACCTTGTTGAAACTAGAAGAAGTAAGAGCACAAGCAAAGGAGAGACTGGATCATCATCAGTAGATTGTGAAAGGTTGGTTTGATTCAAACTCTTCTTCGGGTAGAAACTTCAAGGTAGGAGATTTGGTTCTCAAGTGGGATAAACCTCACGAAGGAAAAGGGGAACACACCAAGTTCTAGAACCTGTGGTTGGGGCCTTTCATAATCGTTGAAAAACTAGGACCCAACTCCTTCCGTCTACAAAGTTTACAGGGACAGCCATACACCTTCTCAGTGAAATGGCCAGACTCTCAAGAAGTTGTTTTCCTGATAAATTTCAGACCCACCTTTATACATATTTTTTCTTTTTTCATTTTGTTTTCTGGTTTGTTTGTTTTCGTTGATCTCTGGATAAGATTATGTCAGTGACACCTTTTAGTTCATGAAGGGAAACTAGAATTCTTCATTATGAAGCAACAGTTAAGGTATTTCAGAGCATCAATGTTATAACTTGTTGAAACATAGATTAGTTGAAGAAACTTTATGTTCAGGTTAGGTTTCCTGGTTTCACTTTATAATTATGAGTAGACACGACCATCATTAAAGATCTTTACGCTCTCCCTGTTTTAAACAAAACAAATCAAGTATGCCTTCTTGTCCTCGAAAAATTAGTCTCATCAGAAAACTAATTTCAGATCGTAATGAAGGTTATCAGGCAATAAATTAAAGGCTGAAAAATATCAAGTGTTCTGAAAACTTAAATTTTCAGAATCACCTCGCTCTTCTGAAAATCTAGAGAGTTGTGGGAAGTGTTTGTAAACCCACAGGGATATTGAATATGTCTATTGGCAGTGGGTAAATGCATGCATGATGCCAAGACAACTTCGTCAGGGTACTGAACAAGCCTGCTGGCAACGAAGCGATGTCAGGTTCAAGAAAATTATCAGGTATAAATTTTGATAGCAGTCATAATTGCCCTTCGTTTATACTGAAATTTCTTGGAAAGGGTAGAGGCATCAGAGTGGGGTAATTGACATCCATGTCGAGTCTATAGACACTTGATAGTAGTAGTGGCCCTGTCAACAGTATCAGAGACATTGGTTTAAATATCGTTGCTCTTCTAATTAAAATTTGTCATCAGATTTCATTTGAATAGGAAGGTATCTAAAGCTGGATTGTATGGTTATTGTTGGAATTTGATTGAGATGCTTCATGTCCTTCAGTTGTTCTTTGATTTGTAACCATTCTAGGCAGTCCTAACATGAACTTTTCAGTGATGCAGAGATAACTGCTTCTCCCAGTAAGTTGCCATTGTTGGAAGCCCTACATGATTTTTTTTTTTTCAAGTGATAAATGACAATTCCTGTAGCTGCCTATGCCTCATCCTATAAATATTTCTATTTGAAGGTGACTATTCGGTTGTAAAAAGGATGTTTTTATTGTTCCTATTTATTTTTATCTTATGTTTTCATGCTTGATTCATGACTGAAAGCATGAATCAAGAATTAAAAATTAAAATCGTATTGCAATTCTATCTAGGGCTTGGTCTATAAAAGGGTCAATGTGATTACATCTCTTTTCATGGATTTTGTTTTTCTTTGAGCTTATTATATATCAATGAAATACTTATTTTGAGTTTCTCTTGGGTTGTAATCTTTTATTTTGGATCCTTTGTAAATACACCAAGAATCGATTAGCTTTGGTTTACAAAAACATATCCATCTTTAAAACTTGCAAATCAAATATACCCATTACTTGTCATGGGAATTAAACGCACCTGGAGCGTACCCTATACTTCGTTTTAGTTGGCAGTTTGAATTGACAGATCCCTCATACGAGCTAGGGTCTTGAGTTACGCTCTGTACCCAAAGAATTCATTACCAAAAACACCTGAATTTCATGACTGAAACCCCTATTGCTTATGTTATGGTTGCGTTGGTGTGTTCCTAGTTTTGCTTCCATGGTTTTATCTCGGGTTTGTCTCTTTCACTACTATATCCTAAGAACACAGTCAGCTCGGGTGTTCTTTGTTGCCATCTGTTTGAACCCTTATTTCCCATGTCGTTCGAGTTGAGCCAAAAGGCTCCCAAACTTTGTTGTTGTATGATGATGCGAGTGATGATCTGAAGAGCTGAGGTTGGGATGTGTTTATTAAGAAATTCCAGGCTTATAACTCGCAAGTGGCCAAAGAATTCTCCCTCCCATTTGATGGATTTAGAGCCAAGTTGGGTGATATTCAGTTAGAGATCACAAAAAAAATTCTGAGTGAAGCGACAGGGCTCCCTCTCACTAGTCAAAATTGGTTTAAAAATTCAAAATTGGATGAAGTACCCTGGAGTTTGTTCGTCACCTCAAGAAATATTCACTGTTGTGACAAAGATATTCTGGTCTCCCTGCTTAAGATTAGATGGCATGGTTTTTTGGCAGTGTTAAGACAATTTATTACCTGTGAAGGTCATTTTGGATTGGTTTTCCTTTACCACATACGATTGCTCATGAATTTTATTAGATTCCATTTAAACATGTCGTTTTTCCTGCTAAGAAGTTTGTATAAAATTTCAAAGAGATATAAGAAACATAACTTGGATTCCATCCTCTTTCACCATGGGTTGATTAAATTATTGTTAGTTCATCATTTTAAAACACTTGGTGAGGATTGGGACGGTTTCATAGCCCGTAATGGTTTCGTTATAGTAAATCCTGTAGAGACCCCTGTAATGGATAAGACAATGATAGAGAAGCCTCTTAAGTTCTCAATTGGCAACCCATATCTTTGGAATAATAGTCCTTGTGAAGAGGCATTGTCCGATCAACTTTTATGTGGGCAACATGGTTTTAGTTCGGAGTTTATCGAAACTCCTATGCATGCGCCAAATGTCTACCCTAACCCTACTAACAAATCCAACATTAGAAACCCTCGCAAGCAGTCAAAGAAGAATCAAGAAATAGGGTTTCATAACAAGAAGGTTGGTCGACTCATTTCTTAGAATCTGCGTAATAGATCCAAAGCTCTTGTGAGCTCGATCGAATTGATAGAGATCCATGAGGATTCAGACTCTGAGATCGAGAGGTTTCTGCAACAGGAAGATCTGAATTGTTCCCAACTAAACCAACCATTCGATTATGTGAATTAACTCCCACCGTGTCTAAAAGACAACAAGTAATTTACAGGTATCAAGCTCGGTCAAAGGTCGACAATGGATAGTAGTGGTGTTTTAGCACACAATCACATGCTTCCTCAACTGATTACCCTTGTTGTACATTATGAATATTGTTTACATTGGATAGGTCAGTACTACACAGACATCCCCATCCTTCAAGAAAGGATCAAATATCTCGTGGCTCAAAGTGAATCATTGGAAAATGAAAACTATGAGCTCAAGGCCAATGCACAAAGACAAGTAAAGCATTTAAACAGGACAGACAATATCATAATAAAAAACGCTGACAATGTCAAGTCCGTGATCAATTATGAGATATTGTTATTCGAATTTTGTTATCAGTTGGATGGTAAGATCGGTTTTTATCACTCTTATGATTTTTTGTTATTTTTCTAATTAATCTAGATTGATTTATATTTTTGTTACCAATAATAAGACTGGCTACAAAATCGAGAGATTTTGTAGCCAAGTCAATTTCTCATATAAAATTTGGCAATTGATAGTTAATAAAATATTTGAATTCCTCATTTCTTTTTTCAGGATAGGATGTATTTGATGTTGATCTTGTGGGATGGAGCATGTTGGACTTATTCGATCAGCTATCTTCTTTTTTCTTATTTTGTAAATAGGAGAAAATTCTCATAGATTTTGAGGATTTAGTTTGATCTTGAGTGGCTTTAAGCCCTCTGTATTTGTAACTTTTAGATCTTTTTGAGATCTGATCCTATCTTATAATATAGGAAGTTTATCTTACATGAACTCTTTAAATACTCCATATATTGTAATAGAAATCATCTTGGCAGGGAGCAAAAGATAGACGAATGATTCCAAGACTTAATGAAACAACATATATGCATTTTGGCTTTAGCCTTTTGTAAATGATGTTTTCATTTATGTTTTGTTAATCCTGATATATTAATAGGTCTGGTAGCATTAGACTTAATGATCTATTATGTTTGGGATACTTATGTTATAAATATCGTCTATACTTTGTTTCTCTAGATATAAATACTGTGATCATGTCTCCAATTTGAATGATAGGTTTTATCCTTGAATTTTAGTTGGATGATGAAATGCAATAAGTTGCACCCAGATTTATCTTGTTGTAATTATTTGCAATCATAATATCACAGGGTTCAATTTGTGTTTCCTTCTCTGTCATTAAACCTCAATTGCCAATACATGTTTTGAATTTATTTAAAACAGTCATAAAGTCTATTGCATATTTTTCTCATAGGTGTGGCAGTTGGATGTTCTTCACTCATACAGACGCTTGGATACATCTCACAAACTAACAACAGGTTAGCTCCTTGGTGTTTCTCAATTCTGTCATTTACATATTAATAAAACCAGAATGTTTGGTTTAGCTTTTGACTACCTGCATGTCTACGTTTCATATTTTATTCAATTCAAGATTAGTTACATTTATAAAAGAAAACAAAAAATATTTAAATGTGCTTTATTTATCTGCGTCTTAAAAGTAATCATTTTCACATTGATTTCGTAAGTTTCGATTAAAACTTGAAATTTGTAAATGATGTACATAAGTGAGATTTGCATATTTTCTTCTTAAATACACCTGCAATAGTTATATGAGAGTATATGTACATATATAATATAGTTGTTTAGCAATTAATTAGCTATTTCTTCCTTTTGTTTGTTTTTCGTTTTAGGATTTTAGAATGGCTAACAGAGCCATTAAACCCATTATAATGAGTTACGCTAAACGACTTGGGTTACTTAGACAACCCCGGACTAGACTCGTTCTTCCAGTTGACGAACGTTCAATTTTTCCCGTCAACAGACACATGTGTCAAGTACCTTATTTCTTGAGTACCATGACCATAGGGGAAGAATAGGGGATATTACTGGGATGGATAACACCAACTTCTAGTAATTCATGAATAATTTTCTCAATTCCATTCTTCTGGGAAAAGGGATGACGATAAGGCCGAACATTGGAGGGAAGACTACCCAGGATGAGAGGGATGGAATGATCATGGACGCCATGGGAAGGGGGAAGTTCTTTGGGGGTGTAAAAACAACTCGGTGGTGGGAGAGGATAGATAGGAGGTCGGGATGCACAGAAGGTGTCTCAACAACATGAATGGAGTGAAGTTGGGCTATAATTCCCAGATGACCTTTTTTTAGAATCTTTTCCATGCGAGGGGAACTGATGATCTCAGGGGAGCCTACGATGATGTCTTGGAACTTATATTGTTGTCCCTCCTATTGTGATTTCATTGTTGAGGCCGTAAAATCCATGATAATGGGGCCTAGAATGCGTAACCATTCGGCACCAAGAACAATGTCAAAACCTCCCATGTCTATAGCAAACATATGGGATTTCAGGTGATACTGACCAATTTGAGGTCACACATTTTCACATTGTCCCCCACATTTCATGGAACCACCATTGGCAATCATGATTTGAAAATTATTGACAGCACGGATGTAAAAATTGACTTCTTGGGAAATGCGATGATTAATAAAATTATGGGTACTACCAGTGTCCACAAGGATGACGAATTTCCTATTTTTGATGTAGCCAATTACTTTGAGAGTCTGGGGAGCAAAGAAGCCAGTGAGGGAATTAAATGAAATCACTAGGTCAACTTCAGGTGGGTCAAAGGGTGGTGTGAGGTCATATGGTGGCGGTAGTTCCTTGATCCAGATGGATCTCAGTGGCCATCCACCTCTTCCAATGAATCACCATTTTGAGCCTGTGGTTTTGATAAACCATGATATTCACCCTTTTTATGGGGAATGGAATGTAATGTCATCTTCATTTGTTAATTATAGACATCATTTAATGATTTCCTATTTTTCTTGTGTACGTGCCTACAACATAGTGTTAATGCACCGGATCCCATTAGAACTCTGCAATTAAGCACGCTTAGGCTAGAGTAGTACTGGGATGGGTGACTTCCTGGGAAGTCCTAGTGTTTTACATGCCGATGGAATTTTATAAACTTATTCCAATTTATCGCACATGCATCATGGGAATTGTTCTCCTCTCACTCTCTCATATACAATTGAGTTGAAGGAATCCCTTTAAGCATGAAATGGAGTGTGATGCAAAGATTCTTGTAAATGAAGCGTAGCCAACATATCTTTATTTTTAGAGATAAGCTACCCCATTTTTCTAGTTTGTGTTCTACAGTGTTTTTCTATCTTATTCAGTAATAGAAGTTGGGTTTCACTATATTTTTGTCTTCTCTTATATATTTTTGTGTATTTCATTGTTATATCTCGGTTATATTTATTCCTTCATGTCTTTCTCAAAATAATATGGATCAGTGGTATCAGAGCAGTTTGCTCCTTGTCATTTCTCATAGCAGGTCCCGAATGTCATCATGGTATAGATATTTGGGTCTCAAGCTAGCTTTGCTTAAGGCCAACCACTCTCGCTAGCCCAAGCAACCTCCGATGGCAGAAGAAAAGAGAGATGATAGAGCAGGAAATCCTTTCAATATGTTGCTCGAGGAAGACCTCGTACAATAAAGGAACGAGATGATGGAAAAATTTTCTTGGATCCTTTAAATACTACCGACGGCGATAACCGATGCATCTTTGACAAGCAACAATTTTGCAAGTGCGGCGCCTTTCAAGGTATAAGTCAATTTTGATATCCCTTTATTTGAAGGCTAGATAGATGCAGATGCTTTAGAAAAATGGTTGAATCTTCTAGAAGGTTATTACTCTGTCCAAAAAAAATTCGACAGTGAAAAGATCACCTTCACGCTCCTTAAAGCCATTCCTCATGTAAGATCTTTGTGGGAAGGTTACTGGGAGAGGTACACTGCGGATGAATCTACACTATTTGGGAGAGAACCCACTTGGGAGGACTTTGTATATTCCCTAAAGGAGGAGTTCTACCCTGTCGGAAATTGTGATTACCAATACATGAGATGGACAACTATGTGTCAGACAAGAGACCAGATGGTGGCAAAGTACACCAACATCTTTCATACCTTGCGCTCAAATTTGGGTATCAAAGACTCTGAGCGACACCTGGTTTTTAAGTACCACAGTGGTCTACACAGGTACATCCAAACAGAGATGGATTTCTAGGGCATCTCCTCACTAGGAGTTGCTTATCGATATGCAATCAAAATTGAGCATAAATTCAAGCAGCAGAGTAAGTGGGAGAAGCATGGGCAGGGAAAGGAAGGCTAACCTCAAGAGAGCCAATCCCATATGCACACAAAGAAGGGTAACAAGAAGTCTAAGAAAGACACCAAAAAGTGTTGTGAGTTCCACAATAGCCCTTGGCACAACACTGATGAACGTCACTCAATACAGTCATTGGTGGTTGAGATCAAAGACAAAGAGTCGAACCCCGACTTGGACATTGATTCAAAAAATAATAAAAGGATAAAAATCATTGATGCATAACCCACTACTATTGTCGCAACTGCAACAATCCAACTAGAAGAGGATCATGAGGAGGGGGAGTGACTCTTCCATTCACAGATGAGGGTGAAGGGGACCCCACTATATTTTATTGTTTATAGAAGAAGCCAAAAGAACATCATCTCATAAAAGGTTGTCAAGTAGTTGGATTTTCCATCAACACCACACCTGCAACCATACAACATGGGTTCAATATCTTTGTGTCAACCAGCAGTGTCTCTTTTCCTATGGCATCAAGCCCTTCAAGGATGAGGTAGTGTGTGATGTTTCCCCACTGGAAATATGTGATGTTCTATTAGGCCGGCCATATATGTAGAGGTGTCATGTTGTTTATGATTATTGACCCGGTATCATCATTGTTACCCTGGGGGGTCAGCTATATCGGATATCAGAGGTAGTTTTGCCTATTTTCCCACCAAAACAATGCCACAAAGTAATCTCTCATACTGAAAAGTTTAGCCTCTTCACAATCCGATCAAAAGGTGAATAGAAGGAAGCTTCAACCACTACAGCCTCATCCCAAGACCTTTCTATCCAACAGAAGTAGATCGACAAGATTGTAGATGAGTACCAAGATGTTCTTGTTGCACCTACGGGGGTGCCTCCACACTGCCCAGTCAAGAAAGGTTATAACAAAACCCTTCATACTATTCATGTTGCATATTCACCAAGAGAGTCCTCCCACACTCAGGTATATCATGCAGTTAGATTGGTTGAACAAATCCAACTCCTCCAGCAACAGGTTCATGACATCCTTCAACAATCTAAGCAGGAAAATTTCTTCAGTAAGGCAAGCAATACAACAAGATTCAGATTTATCATAAGTCTCCCAATCTCCCAAGGTAAATTGACACAATGGGAAACATTTCTTCCTAAGGGGGGAGGAATGATCCAAATCTATATGAGTGGCCATCCACCTCTTCCAGTGAATCACCATTTTCAGCCTATGGTTTTGATAAACCATGATATTCACCCTTTTTATGGGGAATGGAATGTAATGTCATCTTCATTTGTTAATTGCAGACATCATTTAATTATTTTATAGTGCTCTTATGTACATGCCTACAACATAGCGTTAATGTACTGGATCCCATTAGAACTCCACAATTAAGTGCGCTCAGGCTAGAGTAGTACTGGGATGGGTGACCGCCTGGGAATTCCTAGTGTTTTACATGCCGATGTCATTTTATAAACTTAGTCCAATTTGTCCCACATGAATCATGGGAATTGTTCTCCTCTCACTCTCTCATATATAATTGAGGTGAAGAAGGCCCTTTAAGCATGCAATGGAGTGTGATGTAAATCTTCTTGTGAATGAAGCATAGCCAACATCTCTTTCTTTTTAGAGATAAGCTACCCCATTTTTCCAGTTTGTGTTCTATAGTGTTTTTCTATCTTATTCAGTAATAGAAGTTGGGTTTCACTGTATTTATGTGTTCTCTTTTATATTTTTTTGTATTTCATTGTTATATCTAAGTTACATTTATTCCTTCATGTCACTCTCAAAATAATCTGGATCATTCCTCCACATGAAGAACACTACATCTTCTTCAAAAAGATCTTCAGTCACAACCATAAAAACCTTTTTTTCCTTACGCTTGTGACCAAGAAAATATTTGTCATAACAATTATAACAAATACCCTTGAGTTAACGTTCAGCCATTTCAAACCTGGTTAATTTCTGGATCTTGAGGGTAGTTCCAGGAGGGGAAAAATGGGTGGGTTTAGGGAGAGGAGGAAAGGAGGCTTTGCGGGTCTGGGAAGACACAATATGTTTGGCTTCCTTGGCTCGTTTAGTAGATTCCAACAAAATTTGGGGGAATTCCATGAGAACATGAGCACGAATTTCATATTTGGGGCCACTGATAAATAATTCCCTAAAGAAAGCATCAGATGTGCCCTCCATTCTGAAAGCCAAGTGCTCAAATGTGGAAATAAAGTCTTCCACTATCCCAAACTGCTTTAACTTGGTCAAACGACCTAAATGGTGGGTGTTAGAGTCAAAGTGGTCATAAAGTTCAGCCACAAACTATGTATAAGCAGGTTACCCTTGGCATGCCTTTTTTCTCCATGCCACTATTGTCATCGTTCTAAATCCATATGTAGGACACCATAACAAAGCTTGGATAAATCATCAATAATTCCATGAAAAGAGAGATAATGTTCCATTTGGGTGACCCAACCTGTAGGATATGATCCATCAAATTTTTTCACCTCAATTCTAGGAGGGCGAAGCTCTCGGGAAAAGTGGGTAGTAGAAGGGCCTTGGTAATGGGAAGAGTCATGGTCATCCTGATAAGATGGTTGTTAAGAAGATGAAGGGTTCTAGGAATGGTCGAGGAAGTGTTCTTTGAGGTCTTTGATGTAGGAACATTGTTCCTGCGGGTCTTTGATGTGGAAACATTGGTCCTTGAGGATCTCAATAGTTGAATTAATGGAGCTAATGTTGGCAGTGAGATGCTTGATTTTGTCCTTGTGTTGATGGTTTTCAGCCATCAAGGCATTGAGTTCTTGGGCTCTTGTGGTAGTCATTTGGACAAAGGAGAAAGCCAATGAAATAGGGGAAACAAAAGGGGTCTAGAGGGGTGGGTGGGACCACAGAGAACAAAGGGTGTCAAATGATAGGTGCAACTGAAATAATTCAAAAGGGGGGTCCAAAGGGATAGGAGCCAAATAAGGGTGTTAAGGTCCTAACCCGCACATAGGTAGATCAATGTATTCGGATGTAATAAAGGTCAATATTAATAAGACCTTTCAATAAAATAGAATAAGGCGGATGTAAGAAGACTTAATAGAAGCTTCCGCTTCTAGAAGGATCTTC
>SNQJ01S0090234.1:8077-20220 GCA_010110895.2 Picea sitchensis | reverse complement strand
TCTTTGCATTAATAAACTGCTCCAAGTGGCCGCGTTGGCTGGGGCCGTGGATGTTTCCTCGTAGGGGTTTTACCACGTGAAAAAATTGGTGTGTTGATCTTTGATATGGTTATGTGAGTGGTTATTGAAGGTGTTCATCCTCTGTTGGAATACCTATTTTGTCGAACAAAGGGAGGATGAATTCATCAACGTGCAGCAGACTAGAGAAAAGGATTTCAATAACGCCCAACTACGCCAAGAGAAAATCAAGGAAGCTTTCGACAGACGTACTAAACTAGATGACTTCAAACTTGGAGACTGGGTACTAATATGGGATGCCAAGAACGAAAATAAAGGTAAACATGGAAAATTTGATCACCTTTGGCTGGGCCCGTTCAAAATTATAGCTTATTGCGGGAACAATGCCTATTTGTTGGAGGAAAGTAATGGAGAACTCGTCGGAGGAGGGCCTATGAATGGCAGGTTCCTCAAGCACTATGTCGTTTGAAAAATCATCACTCACCATTCATTGTACATAGCCGCTTTGCATTTTTTTTTCTTTAAGTGTAAAAATCGAAATAAAAATAGCATGGTTGAAGCCCGAGGTGAAGGTTGTGAGTTGTGCTAAGTAGGTTCAGAGTTTTTGAATAAAAATAAACGGATTTAGATCACACACATAAGATTACGACCCAATGGGTAGGCACTTGGTCTACAGTTCTTTGCTACCTCGCAGGGAGGATAACATCCCCAGTTGGAGCCAATGTTATCACCATATAATTTCCAGATGGTGTCCGAGTTTCAAAATTTTAATGAAGGATTAAATCGCCACAGAGATGTGATAATTTGGAGGACCCGACTATACCTGGCAGCGTATGGAAGAAATAGTGTAGATATGAAGAGAAAAACTTAGCCAACCATTGATCCTGAAAGAGGCTCAGATCAACGACTAAGATGCCTATTGGATATGTAACTAGTGCAGAGATTAAGCGGTCGAGGGTGGGCCAGGGAAAACCGTCGCAGTTTTTGTGGGATACATGGCGCCCTTAGAAGTACATCGGAGAAGAGGTCTGTCTTACCAAAACCACTGTTTTCAACCTCCAATGACAAAGTTTCCAGGAAATACATGAACCGTATATCTTGAAACGACCCAGATCAACGACCGAGGCACATTTCGGCGATTGAAGTAGCACGAGAATTAGCTGACAAAGGATGGACCAGGGAAAACTGCCCTGGTTTAAATCATGGACACGTGGCGTCCTCAGAGGCACATCGGGGCAAAGGGAGGTTCATACAAAACCATTTTTCTCCAAACCCCGATGGCAATAGATGCCTATAAAAGGAGAAACCCCAGGCATTATTCATTGACAATTTGAAGAGTTCAAACGTTCAGAAATTTGGCGCAAATATTCCATTCAAATTTCAAAGTTTAGAACCGAACCAGACCAGTTTTCTTGCCCCTTATTAGGTATTCTTCACCATGGCTTCCAATCCTGTTGGTTTATCCGTGAGTAAACCAGATATTTCCTTCAGGGAGGAAGCCCTAATTGACAGAGATTTTGACATTTTCGACACAGAGACAACGGTCTCACCTGTTTCTGTGTCTAAAGTGAATTTTTTGAATAATGTTGGATCCCGCATACCCTTTCTTGAAGCGGCTCAAGCCTCCTTTGGCCCTTATGTCATAGAAAAAATCTTCCCATTCCCTGAATTTGTAAGCTGGTGTGCAAAGCGATATTCCCAAGGAGAAAGAGTCATTTTAAACAAATTAGGGTCAGAATTTCTATGTAAAGTAGACGGTCCATCGCTCCGACATGCTCTCAATATACCAGACGCCTCCCCCACAGTGTCGAAACCCTTTGAGGAACAAAGAATGATTATGATTTATAGAGAATGGTTGTCCGAGTTAAAAACCCTATTTCTGCAAACCATAGTCAAGTCTGAACATGATCCAAATGGATGTCGGTGGCCACCCACCTTTTCCAACTGGCTCAAAATAGTTTTCTGGCAATTTTGGCAATTTACTATTTTTAGTAGGTTTTAACTTTTGGGGCCATTTTGAGGGCCCAAATGAAGGTTTTTTGAGATCGAGGTTCTCAATGATATCCAAAGGAATTATTGATCCCCCAAAATGAATCTCCTCGACAATACCTTTCCAACGAGCTATCACACACCTAAAACGGAGATCGTATGCAAAAGTTACGACCCCGGGAAGTTGATGTACTCACTTACCCAAACGACTTTTCGTGCTTCATCTCCTAGGGTTAGGTTTTTGGATGTCTAGGGTTTTTGTCATTCCTACTTATTGTAAAAAGGCCTTCAGAGCCTCATTGTAATCAGCTTCTTGCAAATGCGAGTAGCCGTCACATCTCTTCTCAGAGATAAGCTGCCACCATTCTAGCGAGTCTTTCACTCAGTATTTTTATAGTCTCTGTACATTTATTTCATTAATAGAAATCGTGTATTACTTTACCTCTGTGTTTATGGTTTCATCTCTGATATATTTCTGTTATATTATTGAATATCTTCGATATCTCTGTGCATTTCTTTATTATATCTCCGATCTCATTTCGTGCCGAAAATAATCCAGATCAGAACATCATTCAGAGAGTCTATCCTTGCCTATCAATATAAGCGTCATGATCGTCGAAGTCCAGTGGGATTTTTCTCTGCTAAGTCAAATTCTAGGTCTAGACAATGACAAGTTTGTGGTAGAGGTTATGTTAGGGTTCCTGTTGATTTTCTTCCTGTCTGGGCAGTTAGTCCGTGTCAGTTTAGTTGAATTTATTGCAGAAAATATACATCAACAGCTGGTTAATTTCAGCTCGTTAATACATTTCAGATACTACTCTCACCTGTTGAAAATATTTCTGGGATCTAACAACATCGATCTTCCCGAGGCTGCATTTATTTCGACCGAGTGTAAGAATATCACCATGCTCATCTTCATCAACAAGATCATGTCTAGTATTTATAGTCTCATGTTTGGTTCAGATCTACTAAGAGTTCTAGAAGAAATGAAGAACTCATTGTAGCCAAATCCAGAGAACATGGTATGAGACTGGGTGTTTTTCACACAATCCACTATGATTTGGGTATATGGATACCATGAAGGACCTCACCTGTTACTAGTTTTTCTGACTCCTAGGGTTTTTTCTTTGGAGTTTATAAGACAAAGGATTATATTGGAGACTGAACATTTCCTGAAAGCACACAAGGCATCTAATCTGAAATTTCCATTCGCAGTGGGCCCCTTTGTGATGAATAATAAATCATGTTTACCCCAGATTCAATCCAAGCTCAATGAATTTGGTTTCACACAGTTGCAACGGAGAATATATGATCCACATCATATCATATCGAAGAGGAGATTGGCGAGTAAACAAGGTCCCTATGAACACGAGCCAAATGAAGGATTCGATAAATTGGCCAATATAGAAACCTGTGCAGAGATAGAGGTCACCATGCAGCATGAACAAAAAAAATCAACAGAGTCTATGTACCAGCAGATCCTAGCACAAAAACCTTCTCCCAGGTTGATTATCAAAGTTCTTAAGGTGAGTGTATACAATAAGAGAAGCAGTTTAGAAGACCTAGGGGCTAGTAGCCAACAAGACACCCTCAAGAAAATGAGAGCCACATCACCCTCTCCAGTTATTGACTTGGAAGAGGAAGAACATAAAGGAAATACATGCATGGAGATGGCAGAGATTACAACCCAGCATGAAGAAATCAATCCAGAAAACAAGCCACAGAATGAAGGCGGCATGAAGGTTTTCAGCAACATGAAACACATATTCGGCCAGACTCCTGGGACAGTTTATCAGTCTCAGGAGGATTTGCTAAATCAGTATGTCATGAAAGGGAGTATGGCCAATAGTGAAATAAGGGACCTTTTTCCCGAAGTAGAAGGGGCATCCCAACGTAAAGCTCACCTACTCTTAGTCAGAGATGTCGAGAAAAAGACATTCAACATTGCAGTGGTTGATAATGATAAGGTATATGAGTTCAAGGTACACTGTGAAAACATTGGCGCCCCTGATAAAGTAAAATTCCACATAAGTGTCAGTGATATGTTGTACGCTGATTACGCAATCTTAGCTCTGAAGGTTGCAATATTGACAACACATGCATTGAATCTAGATGGGAAACTGAAACAAGAAAAGGTGTCTAGCAAAGCTTGGATGACGCAAGTAAAAAGGTTAGAGTTTGAAGGTCCACAGGGGATGAAAGCTTCTCTAGACGAAAAGGAAAAAATGATCCAAAGCTTGAAGAAAAGGTTGAAGATGTCACCTACAGACCATCCGTAGACAACGAAATTAACTGCTTTGGAGCAAGAAAAGGAAACCTTCAGACAAGAGGCATTGGACTACAAGGATAAAGTACTAAAATTGGAGAAAGAGAAAGAAACTTAGTCACAAATGTAGGCAACAACATCAGATATGGAAATTATTGTGCCTACTAATGTAGAGGCTGGATCAAGCGTTGAGGGATTAGTTCAGGCTATGTCCCAGGTGAGCTTGAAAACAGGTGAGATCAAGAGTCTCAAAGAAAACTTAGAAAAGTTGAAGTAGGAGATGAAGGCGAAGGATGAGAAATTGGCTCAACTCCACAGAGAGAACCAAGACCTACAGGAAAGAGTGAACAAGCTAAAAAATAGATTGAAGGGCAAAATGCTACTGCAGGGAGCCAAACATGTAATATGGGACACGATTGCTACGGAGGTTGCTAAGTTCAAAAGTTATTTGAATTTTATCAACGACAAAGACAACATGGTTGCTATAGCTCATAACAGATGCATTGTTGTAAATGAAGTGTTAGCAAAGAAGCCCACGGAATGGGCCCGAAATGCCATCGACTTACTGAATGCTATACCAACTGTCGATCTTCAAACCATCGGTGTGAAAGACAAGACAACATTAATCATTTCAGCCAGGAGAATCATTGCCAAGCACAACCTGCTCAGGTTGGTCCAGAATAAAGATGTGCAAATGGAGCACAACATACAAGAGTTTAAAGACACATTTGAACAATTGTTTGCTAAAGGTCTCCCCTCATTTTGGGATGGTAAAGGCTCATTATACAATCATGAAGATGATCAGACTCTCCTCATGCAGTGCAGGATGGACCATTCTAGGTTTGAAGATATGGAATAAAGTATGAAAGGCCCTAGCTTGGTAGAACATTTCGCTATTGCTTTCGAAATTCTAAACAAGTTCAAAACAATGAAATTCAGTGCGCCAACCATGTCCTATGCTACGTGCATTGACTTGGAAATTTTGATTAAAGAAATGATGGATTACAAAATCCCCTCTGATGCTTAATGGAAAGAACTCGTGCGGTTGGGTAAGACAAAGTACAACGTCCCCGGAACCAACAGGTGATCTCCAGCTGTCACCAATATCGTAGATCTAACAAAAGCACATGGAGGAACAAATGGTGCAGAAGCAGTCGGGCAATTAGAGAGATTGTTCATGATGTTGAAATGTTTCTTTTTTGCTAATTATTGTAAATCATTTCGTATACCGAAATGGACATTCAAAACTGTTACAGAAGCTTAAACGTTTCAGTTTCAGTTATTTTTTATCAAATTGTATAAGTACTAAGAGACTTGAAGCAATTAATGTTGGCAGAAGTGCAAGAGCACCTTTTGGTTGTATCAGACTCTATTTGTAAATTTTCTGAATCTAAATTGAATATAAATGCAGAAGATTTTGAAGTCTCTATAAAAAGATTCTAACGGGTGGTGATATGAGATTTGTTTCCTTTCATCGTATGTATTTCATGTAACTTTTCATTTCATTTACATTTTCTTCTGTTTAAATTGGAGAGTTTAAAGGCCCATAATTCGTCTTGTGACGCTCTTGGCTTAAGCAATTTAAACTATGTGATTGTCTTCTTAACTTATTCAGAATTCATTTCAGTAAGGCTCTGATGCAGTTATTTGTTTTCTTCATCTTCCTACACACCTTTTTCTTTCAAGAATAACTCAGATTCATCGCCTTATTTATCCTTTGTCCTCTGGAGAGTTCTATCAGTCTATGCATTGTTTTCGTTCACTTTCAGAATTTTGACTCCATAGCCCATAGTGTTCCCCCCTTCTTTGCCAACAACTTTATTAAAATTCCCCAAAACAAACCAAATCTAGCCACTGATTTCCATAGATATATCAAGTGACATGAGAGAGCCCTCTCTGAGTTGAGAAGGTTAGTGCCTCAGCTCTAAATCTTGTTGAAATAGTTACCTTTATTGTTTGTCTATTTAGCTAGACAAAATTTATAGAGTGTTAATAGGAATTCTCATACCCTAGATGGTTCCTTGTTTGACGTTACTTGCAGTGGGACATATGTGTGACTTGATAACTTATGATGAGTAATCCTTACTTGATGTTGTTGTTAAGAATTTATATTACCTGAGGAAGTCTTATGCACATAATAAAGATGATGTCCCTTAATTATGTTACATGATGATTATATGGAATATATTTTATACTATTAGAAAATGATAACTTACTACATAACCGAGACATTGACAAAGGATATTAAATCATGCCCAAGTGGAAATGGGGCTCATTTTTCAATGATGAGATCCATTGATCCTAATGCTTAGGAAGCTTAGGGAATGGGAAAAGACTTTGAAAATGACTATTAAAGTTAACTTGGGTAAAAATCCAAAAACAAGAGAGTTTTAATTCACTTTTTACCTACTTAGTGACAATTTCAAATCTACTCATAAGCCTTAATTCACCTATGCATGAGTTGGTAGGGGAAAGGGAATTCCAATAGGAAAACTTGGGGAAATTGTGACACTTAAAAAATATTACAAAAGAAGCTACCTGGCTTAGAAAGGGGTCGGTTGTCTCATGAGGAAATGTTTTGAGATTTTACTATTTGTGTAAGAAATTTGTGATTATAATTTATGTACTTGGTAGAGAAAATTATTATCTTGGAGGTACACATGTACTGGTGCCTCTGTAATGTTCTAGCTCCAATTTAACCACATGAAAGGGTTGTTGGCATATATTATATCTATTGAATAGGAATCCATGTAGAATGTTGGAAAAATCTCAAATTTAGCATTGACCTCTTGAGCTTTATCAATGGCTCTATTTAATGAGTGAGAAAGGATGGTTTCCCAATTGAATACACTTCTTGTTGTAATAATTGTATGCAACAAGAAGATTCAGACTGGGCAGATTGTGATTTCCTCGAGATCCCTCTGACAACATCTAGGGTTTCTAACCTCGACTGCCATGGCCTCTGGCTTAGGGGATCGTGACCCCCCTCACCCCCCTCCGCCTCCTGATCTTGTAGAGTTCCAAGCCCTGCTCTCCTCTTACATGAAATCTGCTAAGGGATCTCCTCTATCCCATTTTGTAAAAAAGTTGGACGAGATTCCAAAAGTCCATGTTCACTCCCCTTCCTTGAGACCTTTCTCCCTTCGATTAGCTAAAAACAGCCTGATCGAGAAGTTTATGGGACTCTAGCCACCCCCCAAATCAATGACACAATGGATGGAGCATAACTGGAAGAAAAAAATAAAAGGGAATCCCTCTACAACTTTCTATGGTAAGGGTTACTACGCTTTCCTCTTTGAAAATAAAGCATACAAAGATTTGATCTTTAGGAACAACCCATATTTCATGGGCACTCGAGGTATGTAATTGAATAAATGGAATCCATAATTCAGTCATGAGAATGATATTCCTTCAACGGGTTCAATTTGGATAAGGCTTCCCTTCTTACCCCTTCATTGTTGGAATGATGAAACAAAAAAAAATATAGGCAACAATACGGGAAGGTTCATCGATCGGGCCGAGCCACAAGATGGTCTGCAATCATGCGCACATCTTTGTGTAGAAGTAGACCTGGATAAATGTCTTCTAGAAGAAATCCAGCTAACCTTAGATGGGTGGTCATACATTCAAATAGTGGACTACGAAAAACTCCCTTTTAAGTGCAAATCCTGCCATGAATATGGGCATTTTGCTAAAAAAATCCCCAAGGCGATCCAGGAGAACCCTGAAAACAAAGCGCCAGAACAATGACAACCATAAAAAAGAAAGAAAGTGATGAACAAGGCAGGAAATAAACAACAATAAAGGAAAATCAACTCCAACGCCCCCTCACTAAGTAAAGGGAAATCCCCAATACAAATTGATGATGAAGTAGAAAGTAGCAAAAACAAATATGATCCCCTATGAAACTTAGAAGCAGAGTTGATTAGCTCAAAACAAAATGTAGAAGACAATCAACTAGTTCAGGATCCCGATCTCACGTCACCCCTAATGGAACCCGATCCACAACCCCAGGAACCTATTCAAACACAGGAATACGATATCCAGTAGGACTCGGGAGAAGAGATGGATATGGAACTCCCAAAGAATGATAAAAATATGAAAGCAGGAAGGAAAACCAATAAAAATAGAAGGGAAAAAGTGACCAACCAAGACAAGGAGATAGGAACCCAACCAACACTGGAGGAAATTTTCAGAAAAGAAGGAAAAAGTGGGAAATCTCCAGCAAGAAAGGGACAATCTCAGCCCACGAAAGGGGGGGCAACAAAACACACTAGTAAATAACGAAGGTAGTCTCCTGGAATTGTAGAGGACTGGGTCAAAGGGAAAAAAAATGAATCCATGGGAAATCTAATCAAAATAGAAAAGCCCCATATCCTCCTAATCTAGGAGACAAAACTACAGAGAGCTGAGGCCTTGTGAGAAATGAAGAAAATTTGGAAACAAGTAGTGGATCAACGTTGAATGTTAGAGGTGCATTAGGAGGGATCTACACGATGTGGAACACCCAATTCTACAGAGAAGAACAAATAATTGAATCTACACACTGGACGTTGGTAAAACTAAAGCATCTTCAATCAAGTATCATCTACCCTATTTGTAATGGTTATGTGCCTAATAATTATTGGGAAAAAAGGGAGTGTTGGGATTCTTTATTGAAAATTAAAGACCTAGGATCCCAAGACAATTGCATTATAGCAGGGGATTTTAACACAACCCTACATCAAGGGGAAAAAAAGGAGGAACCAATGTAAGGGACCCGTTTAGGGAAAAAATGGAGGATTTGATCTCAGAACTAGATCTATTCGATGTTCATCCCTCCAAAGGGAAATTCACTTGGAGCAATAAAAGGCTAGGGGTGGGGCACATAGATTTCATACTTGATCATTTTATCATCCATAGATCTTTACTCCTCCACTCGCTTAACATATCCTCCCAAATTGTGACTTGGTGTATTTCAGATCATCGCCCAATAGCCCTCTCCATTTTCAAAGCCGAAAATCTGGGACCCATTCCCTTCAAATTCAATCCAATTTGGTTGGAGTCCCCAGATTTCCTTCCCCTAATTTCCTCTATCTGGTCAACCTGGGTGGACAGAAACCCTATGTACATCTGGGAGAAAAAGATAAAAAAGGAAAAGAAAGCAATAATGGTTTGGATTAAAGTCTCCTACCATAACACAAGAGGCACAATGGTTTGGATTAAAGTCTCCTACCATAACACAAGAGGAGAAGTGGAAAGATATAAAAAAAAAAAAAACTAGAATCTCTACAGGAGGAAATGGACACTAGTGAAATTCAAACCAGACATTTTGTGCAGGAGAAAGAGAACTTTAAAAATTATTTAAGGGCACTTCATAATGAATAAAATGAGTGGAGACTCAAATACAGAGCTTTGTGGCTCCAAGCGGGGGACAAAAATACTTCATTTTTCCATAAGCAGGCCAAAGCAAGACAACACAAAAATACAGTGGAGGAAATAAAAAAATCCACAAGAGGCATAGTCAATTCCTTCGAGGAGATAAAAACGGAAGCCTCCTCTCACTTCAAAAATATCTACAACCAAGATGGAGTAGACAACAAAGATCAGAGTCTACAATTCACGGAGCAGATACCACAACTGATAAAGGAAGAGGATAACCAAGAATTGAATAAGGTGGTCACATAAGCAAAAGTTAAAGCAGTTGTCTACCAATTTGATCCTGATAAATACCCTAGGATGGACGAATTCACTCTCCATTTCTATCAAAACTGTTGGGAAATAATTAAAAAGGATTTGCTCTTTATGATCAGATATGTCCAAACTACTTGCAAGTTAGGAGGAGCCACCAATACCTGTTTTTTTTCCCTGATTCCTAAAGTAAAAAAGGATAACTCCTTTGACCAGTTTCATCCCATCTCTCTATGTAATGTCTCCTACAAAATCCTAATTTTTTTTATAGCGAACATAATAAAGAAACTACTCCCTCAGATCATTCTTCCAAATCAAGGGGGCTTTATGGATAATAGGAAAATTTGGGACAACATCATTCTTGTGTAGGAGGCCATTCATACCAGTGTTATGAAAAAAGAAAAAGGAATGATAATTGAAATCGATATGGAAAATTCCTTTGATCGAGTGAAACATGAGTTCCTTTTTGATGTGCTAAAAAAATTTGGTTTCAACAACTCCTCTGTCTCTTGGATCAGGGCCTGTGTTTCGTCCCCCTGGATAGCACCCCTAATAAATGGGTGCCCAACTTCTTTCTTCCAAGCCACGAGAGGACTTCGACAAGGCTTCCCACTCTCTCCAATGTTGTATATCATCATGGCAGAAACTATGAATAGAAGGTTGGAGCATGAAAGAGTCACCAGAAATATCCCAGGGCTAAAAATAGATAGGGTTGTCAGAAGGATAAATGACTTGCAGTTTTTTGATGACACTCTTATTCTTGGAGGAGATTCACAAACTATGGCCATAAGATTCAATGTCGTTCTGGATCAATATGAAATAGCCTCTAGGGGTCTTATCAATAAGAACAAAAGACAAATTTATGCTTGGAACATAAAAGCTTGTACAATGGACAAAATTGCCAACATCCTACAATTCCCCTTCTCAATAGACTGGAAATATTTCAAGTATATTGGCACCCCCATCAGTATCAAATCCCTCCCCGAGGAGGCATGGTATGTGATTCTCCAAAAACTCAAGGACCAATTCGAAATTTGGGGAGCAACGTGGATGAGCTTAGCAGGCAGGGTAGTCTTAATAAATTCAGTCCTATCCTCCTTTCCAATCTTCCAATTTTCAGCCCTCTATGCACTGGTGGGAATAAAAAAAGAAATGGCCAAAATTATCAAGAAATTTCTTTGGCAAGGGGGAAAAGGCAACGGTAAAAAATTCCACATGGTAAACTAGTCAATTGTCTGCACCCCTAAAGAAATGGGGTACTGGGTATTCAAGACTCAGAAAAGATAAACTTAGCCCTAGGGTCAAAGCTAATCTGGCATTTAATCACTGGAGGAAACGAATGGTGGAGAAAAGAAATATACAATAAGTACCTCTCCAAAGTCAGAAAAATATGTCTGGCTGTTGTAAAACTTGGTCAATCAGGTTCCCCCATCTGGAAGTTAATTCATGCATCAATGTCGCTCATCCAAAACCACCTTAGCTGGACCCCAAGAAACGGTAAATAAATTAAGATTTGGGAGGATCACTTCTCAGATAGGAGAATACTCTCTCGTATTCTTGCTCTAGACCACTTCAGGCATTGGCTAGCCTCAAAAGGAAAAACCACTCTCTTTGATATTTCTAATTGGAATAGGAATGGTTCTTGGGGAAAATGGAACCCGAGAGAGGTCCCCCCCACCCTCCTGCGAGACGAGGCCCAACAGTGCCTCCTGGTGGTCTCATGGTCTTCCCCAGTTCTCCTTAGTCAAAGGGACATCATAAGTTGGGGAGAAGTAGGGTACACAGTGAGGTTGGGATACAAAAATCTTCTCCAAGATAACGATTTTCCAAACAAATCCACCATTTGGAAAGAAATTTGGATCCCTAATAACATACCAAAGATAAATATTTTCATTTGGCAGTTGGCACACAATAAGATTATAACAGGCAAAAACTTGAACAAAAGAGGTTATACGGGGCCTTTCAGATGTCCTCTTTGCAACCAAAATATGGAAAACACTGACCACCTTTTCCTAAATTGGAATTTCACCAAAGAAGTGATCCATAGCAGCTACTTAGAGCTAGTCCCTCAAATCTCCTGGCCAATAAGAAACATAATTTTGATTGGAAAATGGGGAAAACACTACAAAGGCTCACTCCATAGGAATCCAAATCTAAGTCAAATTTGGAAGGCCTCGATTAAATTTGTATGCTGGAAAAT